>JASKGN010029700.1:0-12911 GCA_030556245.1 Falagria sp. GC000072 | reverse complement strand
TTAGTTTATATTCCAAATTTGATGCAATTCTATGCAGCCCTTCTGGAGATATAATCCCTTTTGTATTAAAAGTCTATATATTAAATTGCAAATTTTGGAATAAAATCGGCGACGGGAATTGAAAGTCCATAGTATTTGCCAAATTTGCCAGAGAGCTCCAGCTCCCGGGCATAAATTCCGAGCCTTTGCCATGGAGCGTACATGCTAGAATATAGTGATTAAGAAAAAAGCAATGGCGAAATTTGCACCTATGAGAATTTATGTAGAAAGTTTTAGTCATCCTCTATTTTGCTAGGCCTCTATCCTAAAACGAGCCGAAATCCTCTTTTCCTATGAAAATGCATGTAAAACGGGCATTGTCGAGTTTGGAAGTATCAGGAGAACAGCAATGCGTAGAGACAAACTCGGCTGGGTTATAACCAGCTTCGTTGCTTAAGTTCAGTTTCAACACTGAAATTCAAAAATCTGAAATAACAACAGGCTTGGTGGCTCAGTAGCAAGAGCGCTTTAGTGCTGAGAATCGTAGAATCGATTCCCAGCGATTGTTTTTTCAATTTTTAACAAAATTTAAATTGTTAAATTTATTTTTTCTTCTAATAAATTACTTGTTTATTAAATTTAAATTCATATTATGTTTATTTATGTATGCTAATAATAACCCAAGGAATATAAATTATACATTGAATTTTTATTTTAAATATGACAATACATAGATTGATAATTGGCAAACAAAAATTTATTCATTGATTTTTTAAAAATTCTTTCACAATCAAGCTTTACATCGCCGTTTTGTTGGTTCGACTTGATATAGAAATCGTAGTTTCGAAAGCCTAAGAACCATAAAATTATTAAATATAAAAAACTCGCAAATCTTACCTTTTACCTATAAAATTAGCCTGTTCGAAGCATAATTGCAAGTGGCAAATATTGCAAATGGAACCAGTGAGATCTAAACATTTCAAATTCGGACATTCCTTAAGGGCATACATAATATATTCATTTAAGTATTCCTCTTGTGCCATAAAATTCACAATCTCTTAAAGTTTCAAAAGTTTAAATGCAAATGATATAGATAATATGAATGTAATATTTACCAAGAATATTCGAATATTTTCGAAAACTGCCTAGTACGAGGTTCTTGTTCAGGAATCTATCACTCATCCAAGAAATCGAAAACAAGGGAATCGATCTGGTCAATATGTGATCGATGCAACTATACTCATAAACAATGTTATCTATTTTAAGGTAATGAAGTTTTATGAATTCTACGATTTGTACACTTACAAAAAATCATAGAGACTTTGAGTGATGGCAGCATTTTTACCAAATTCAACCAAATACTATTTGGATACAATCTTGGTATTGAAATGTTAATTAGATCATGTTCAGCAATTCTAATATCCAAATATTCTAAATTCTTGCAACTGCTATTGAGTATTCCATTCAACACATTATTATTTATCATTGAGTAGAAATCAATTCTTAAGACTACGAGTCGTTCAATACTTGTGATGCAAATTATTAATTGACTTGATAAGACATTGAATTGACCAGGCATTGAATGAAAATCGCTTTCGTAGTAAGAGTTTTGCATATCTAAATACTCAATACTTGAATTATTTGTCGACAGTGAACTAGTTAAAAGTTTAATAAATGTTTTTTTCGTAAAGAAAGACCCATTAAAACTAATAACCCGTATCTTCGACTGTGACCTAATAAAAACGAAATGATTATGAAATAAATTTGATGAAGATTTATAGTCACCTCAAAAACATTGTCAAGTAATAAAGTATTTTCTTAGTTTTGTAGAAAACACAAAAGTTATTAAAGGTCAATCTGTAAATTTGTAGATTCTTATTAACAAATATTGATAAAAACCGATATGTGCGTTTAGTAATGTCCATCATTTTATAATTTATCCATTGTATAGGTTCATCAGAATACTCGAAACGCAATTCAAGCGATTTAATATATTTGCAATACTCGATTGTCAGCTGAATTGTGCTCACTTCTGTAAACAATGAGAAAAATAAACTAAACTTAATTGAAATTGAAGAAAGCTAAGTTTTACCAAAGAAATCCACATCTAATCGAACACACATATGTTTCCATAAGGAAGGAACGTCCATAGCTTCTCTCCACCTGGGGCACAAACACATGCAGACAAAGCGGTCGCGTTTTGGTAAATACGTAAAAATTTTGGTCCATAGTTCTAAAGGAATGATGAAAACAAGATTTATGATATCCATGAGAAACGCATGTAACAATTTTGTCGGTCAGTTTTCGTAGCTCGTTTTAATCGTTTAACTTTAGTATTATAGCTAATCTTATAGCTATATGCCCCTTTTCGCTACACGAAACAACCTTGCGCTTATTAAGCAGAAAAATATTTGTTTTTGAGTTCCCCTTTTATATTTGCCCCATTTAAATGCCAGTGTTTGCCAATATTAATGACAGACTGGAATAATCAGAAATGAAAATAATTTCTATGGTGACATTAAAGATCAAAAGATTTGATATTTTAATAAATGCAACAATAAAGTTTTTATAAATGATATTTTATTATTCTTATATATTTAAAAATTCACTTAGCTTTTGATGATAACAGCTGGATTCTGCTAGGTCCTGCTAGATTTTAACAAAATTAACAATAAAACATAACAAGTCTTCCAAATTATCACTTTTGAAGTGTATTCACATCAAAAGTATTTACAAAAAATTTAAAATAGTTAATATAAAAATCAAAATCATTTAAATTTTATTAAAGTCTTTTGTTAATCAATTCCTTTGCAAGATTTAAAATGCAAATTCAGCATAGCCCTCGCTGCAAACCCTTTATTACAAATATGACATACATATGGTCTTTCACCAGTATGACTCCTCATATGAATTACAACACTCGACCTTTGTGTAAAACATTTTGGGCAATATTCACAACGATAAGGCTTTTCTCCAGTATGAATTCGTACATGATCCACCATACTTTCTTTCTTACTAAATGTTTTTTCACAATACTTGCATTTGTAAGGTTTATATCCAGTGTGAATCCTATAATGAAGCCTTAATTTCTGTTGACTGGATAATTTTTTACCGCAAATATCACAAATAGCTCCAGAATGTGTATTCATATGTTGAACCAAACATTTCTTTTGCTGATAAGACTTTTTACAAATCTTGCATTCAAACACATTAGCATATCCATGTTCACTTTCAAAATGATTGGCAACTTTATGTGTTGTTAAGTATCTCGAATAAGGAAACGCTTTTCCACAAAATTCACATACAAAAGGTTTCTCCCCTGTATGAAAATTTTTATGTTCAATGTACCAAGTGTATGCTTTAAATCCCATTTTACAAATGCTACAGACAAATTTCGGTGGATTTTTATGGCTTGTCATCATATGTTGTGCCATTTCATCACATTTTTCTACCTTGAAATCGCAAAAGATACATTCATATAATGAATTTATCTCATGCATTTGAGTATGTATAATACATTCTAATGGTTCTTTGAAGCCTTGAGGACAATGTGGACATTTATAATTCAATATGTGTATCTTTTCATGCTGCTGCAAACCTTTTTCGTTTTTGCATTTCTTTGAACATATTTTACAACTTGGTAAATTTGCTTCGTTTAGCTTCCGACGACCAACACGGATCCACGGATATTTTGGCCTAAAACATAGTTTATTTAGTTCCAAAAAGTACAAATTTTATTTTTCTTGAATTATTTTACGTTCCATTTAGCAGCAAATGTCCATAGCTTTATAATATATTTGAAAAACTAGATAAGAACATTTATTTTCCTTGAGGTTGTTTATAAGAAAAATATTTATTATAATTCCCTTATTTAGACAAAAGACAGGAAATAATTGTTATGGGAATTAATAACTATTAAAAATTATTGTATAAAAAGAAAACTTTTAATATTCCCATAAAACATTTGCGAATGCATAAAATCTAAACAAAATTTCATTACAAATATAACAATAGTTAATACACAAAATAATTACACATTGTTAGTCAGCTCCTTTGCAAGATTTAAAGTGCAAATTAAGCATAGATCTGGCTGCAAAACCTTTATTACAAATATGACAAACATATGGTTTTTCACCAGTATGACTCCTCACATGAATCACTAGACTAGACCTTTGTGTAAAACATTTTGGGCAAAATTGACAACGATAAGGCTTCTCTCCAGTATGAACACGTAAATGATCTACCATATTTTCTTTTGTACTAAAAGTTTTCTCACAATACTTGCATTTATGAGGTTTATATCCTGTGTGAATCCTATAATGAAACTTTAATCTCTGTTGACTCGATAATTTTTTACCGCAAATATCACAAATAGCCCCAGAATGTGTTTGCATATGTCGTACTAAACACTTCTTTTGTTTATAAGTCTTTTTACATATCTTGCATTCAAAGATATTTTCAAAATGATTGGCAACTTTATGTGTTGTTAAGTATCTTGAATATGGAAAAGCTTTCCCACAAAATTCGCACACAAAAGGTTTCTCCCCTGTGTGATAATTTTTATGTTCAATGTACCAAGGATATACCTGGAATCCTTTTTTGCAAATGTTACAGACAAATTTTGGTGGATTTTTATGTTCAATCGTCATATGTTGTGCAATTTCATCATAAGTTTCTATCTTGAAATCGCAGAAGATACATTCATATGATTTATTTATTCCATGCATTTGAGTATGCAAAATGCACTCCAATGCTTCTTTGAAACCTTGAGGACAATGTGCACATTTATAATTTAAAATGTGTCTCATTTCATGTTGCTGCAAACCTTTTTCATTTTTGCATTTCTTTGAACATATTTTACAACTTGGTAAATTTGCTTCGTTTAACTTGTTACGACCAACCCGGATCCACGGATATTTTGGCCTAAAACATATTTTATTTAGAGATACAAATTATAGTGTTCATTTAGTTTGTGTTTCCATCAACAGCAAATGCTCGTAGCTTTAAATATTTTTGTAACTTGGTATAAAATATTGTGTTTGTTATTATTTATTAAAAAAAAATTTAAATAAGCATAAAATATTAATAAAACAAAGAAAATATCACGAGATAATGTTTAAGGTAATTAATAAATATTGGAAATTATTTTATCAAAGGAAAATTTTAATATTTGCATAGAATCAAAATATCAACCATTTCGAAATATATATATATATATCATTACAAATAAAACAATAATTAATATATAAAATCTCTATGCATTGTTAGTCAGTTATAGATCAACTCCTTTGCAAAATTTAAAGTGCTGATTAAGCATAGTTCTGCCTGCAAAACCTTTATCACATATATGACAAACGTATGGTCTTTCACCAGTATGACTCCTTATATGAATCACAAGACTACCCCTTTGCGAAAAACATTTTGGGCAATATTCGCAACGAAAAGGTTTCTCTCCAGTATGAACTCGAGTATGTTCCACCAAACGAACGTGTACAGTAAAGGTTTTCTCACAATACTTGCATTTGTAAGGTCTATATCCAGTGTGAAGTCTATAATGAAGCCTTAATCTAGGTTGACTGGATAATCTTTTACCGCAAATATCACAAATAGCTCCAGAATGTGAATGCATATGTCGAACCAAACATTGCTTTCGATTATAAGACTTTTTGCAAATCTTGCATTCAAACACATGTTCGATTTCAAAATGACTAGTAACTTTATGTGTTGTCAAGTATCTTGAATATGGAAAAGCTTTCCCACAAAATTCACACACAAAAGGTTTTTCACCAGTGTGAAAATTTTCATGTTCGATATACCAAGGATATACTTGAAATCCTTTTTTACAAATATTACAGACAAATTTCGGTGGATTTTTATGGTTTGTTGTCATATGTTGCACCATTTCATTATAAGTTTCTGTCTTAAAATCGCAGAAGATACATTCAAATGATGAATTTATTCCGTGCATTTGGGTATGTAAAATACACTCTAATGCGTCTTTGAAGCCTTGAGGACAATCTCGACATTTATAATTCAATATGTGTCTCATTTCATGCTGCTGCAACCCTTTTTCGTTTTTGCATTTCTTTGAACATACTTTACAAGTTGGTAAATTTTCATCGTTTTGTTTATTACGACCAATCTTGATCGATGGATTTTTTGGCCTAAAACATATTTTATTTAGTTCCAAGAAATACAAAGTATGGTGTTTTTCATTTAGTTTGGGTTTCCATTCGCAGCAAATTCCCAGATCAAATATACATGAGAAACACATAAAATCTTGCGTTCGTTAGTAAAAAAAAGTATTTGTTACAGGAGATAATTCTTATGGTAATTAATAAATGCCGAAAATTATGTATCAAAAGAAAAATTTTAATATTCCCATAAAACATTTGCAAATGTATAGAAGAAATTTCAAATTTTCATTACAAATTTAACAATAGTTTATACACAAATTCTTTATAAATTTTTAGTCAATTATTGATCAACTCCTTTGCAAGATTTAAAGTGCAAATTAAGCATAGCTCTAGCTGCAAACCCTTTATTACAAATATGACAAACGAATGGCTTTTCACCAGTATGACTCCTCATATGAATTACAAGACTAGATCTTTGCGTAAAACGTTTTTTACAGTGTTCACAAGGATAAGGTTTCTCTCCAGTGTGAATTCGAGTATGTTCCACCAAACGACATTTTACACTAAAAGTTTTGTCACAAAATTTACATTCGTGAGGTTTATAACCAGTATGAATACGATAGTGATGTTTTAATTTCTGCTTGCTAGTTAAAGTTTTGCCACAAATATCACAAACAGTTCCAGTATGCGTATGCATATGTTGAACCAAAAGATTCTTTAGTGGATAAGTCTTTTTACAAATCTTGCATTCATACACATTAGCATATCCATGTTCGCTTTCAAAATGAATTGAATCTTTATGCTTTGTTAAATATCTTTCATAATGAAAAGCTTTTCCACAAAATTCACATATATAAGGTTTCTCCCCCGTGTGAAAATTTTTATGTTCAATGTACCAGCTATATGCTCTAAATCCCATTTTACAAATGCTACAAACGAATTTCGGTGGATTTCTATGCTTTGTCATCATATGTTGCCTCATTTCGTCACATTTTTCTACCTTGAAATTGCAAAAGATACATTCATATAATGAATTTATGTCATGCATTTGAGTATGCAAAATACACTCTAATGCGTCTTTGAAGCCTTGAAGACAATGTGGACATTTATAATTCAAAATGTGTGTATTTTCATGCCGACTCAAAGCTCTTTTGGTTTTGCATTCCTTTGAACATACTTTGCAAGTTGTTAGATTTTCATCGTTTTGTTTATTACGACCAACCTGGATCGATGGATTTTTTGGCCTAAAACATATTTTATTTAGTTCCAAGAAATACAAAGTATGGTGTTCTTCATTTAGTTTGGCTTTCCATTCGTAGCAAATGCCCAGATCTAATATACATGAGAAACACATAAAATCTTGCGTTCGTTAGTAAAAAAAGTATATGTTACAGGAGATAATTCTTATGGTAATTAATAAATGCTGAAAATTATTGTATCAAAAGAAAAAATTTAATATTCCCATAAAACATTTGCAAATGCATAGAATTAATTTTAAATGTTCATTATAAGTATAACAATAGTTTATACAAAATTCTTTATAAATTTTTAGTCAGTTATTGATCAACTCCTTTGCAAGATTTAAAGTGCAAATTTAGCATAGCCCTAGCTGCAAACCCTTTATTACAAATATGACAAACGTATGGCTTTTCACCAGTATGACTCCTCATATGAATTACAAGACTAGATCTTTGCGTAAAACGTTTCTTGCAGTGTTCACAAGGATAAGGTTTCTCTCCAGTATGAATTCGCGTATGTTCCACTAAACGACCTTTTACACTAAAAGTTTTGTCACAAAATTTACATTCGTAAGGTTTATAACCAGTATGAATACGATAGTGATGTTTTAATTTTTGCTGGCTAGTCAAAGTTTTGCCACAAATATCACAAACAGCTCCAGTATGCGCATTCATATGTGAATACAAACTTTTCTTTTGCTTATAAGTCTTTTTGCAAATCTTGCATTCGAATACATTAGCATATCCACGTTCGTTTTCAAAATGATTTCCAAGTTTGTGATCTCTTAAATATCTTGCGTAAGGAAAAGCTTTTCCACAAAATTCACAAATGTAAGGTTTCTCCCCAGTATGGAAATTTTTATGGTCAGTGTACCAAGTATATGCTTTAAATCCCATTTTGCAAATGTTACAGACAAATTTCGGCGGATTTTTATGTTTGGTAGTTAAGTGTTGCGAAATTTCATTAATTGTTTCTATTTTGAAATCACAGAAGATGCATTCATATGGTAACTCTTTTTCATGGATATGACGAGTATGTAAAATACACTCCAAAGGATTTTTGAAACCTTCAGTACAATGTTTACATTTATAATTCATTATGTGTATCTTTTCATGTTGTTGTAGACCTCTTTCATTTTTGTATTTCTTTGAACATACTTTACAACTTAGAAATGATGACTCGTTTAACTTCTTACGACCAACCCTGATCCATGGATATTTTGGCCTAAAACATAGTTTATTAAAAGGATTAATTTCAAGTTCTTATTTAAGAATTGTCCTATTTATATTTCCCGTGACACTTTAAAGTTAACATAACATTTATTCACAAAATTGAAATAAAAAAATTAAACAAATAAAATCAGATTATTCTTGTTGTAAATTACAAATTTAAAAATTATTATATGAAATAAAAAATTTAATGGTTTGTATCATAAATCATTTGCAAATACATAGAATTATTATGTCTCACTTCATTTAAGATTTCATTATAAATATAACATTATATTCAATATACAATTATAAAAAAATCATTCTGCATTATTAGTCGTCACTTGTTGTTCGGCCCCTTTACAAGATTTAAAGTGAATATTAAGCATAGCTCTGGCCACAAAACCTTTACTACAAATATGACAAATATATGGTCTTTCACCAGTATGACTCCTCATATGTATAACGAGACTGGACCTTTGCGAAAAACATTTTGGGCAATATTGACAATGATACGGTTTCTCTCCAGTGTGAATTCGAACATGTTCTACCATAATTGTCTTCTTAGTAAAAGCTTTCTCACAATATGTACATTTAAAAGGTTTATATCCTGTATGTATGCGATAATGCAATTTCAATTTCTCTTTACTTGATAATGTTTTACCGCATACATCACAAACAGCAACATTACCAGTATGCGAATTCATGTGTACAAGCAAACTGTTACGATGTTGATAAGTCTTTTTACAAACTACGCATTCGTGAACTTTGGCATATCCATGTTGGTCTTCAAAATGCATACTAGTTTTATGAGCTGCTAAGTATCTTGAATAAGGAAAAGCCTTTCCACATAATTCACACACAAAAGGTTTCTCCCCAGTGTGATAATTGTTATGTTCAGTATACCAACTATAAACATTAAATCCTTTTTTACAAATAGTACAGGTATATTTCGGAGCTTTGTCATGTTTCGTATTCAAATGTTGCGAAATTTCATTCATTGTTTCCGTCTTGAAATTACAGAAGATACATTCATAAGGTAAATCTTCTGCATGTACATGACGAGTATGTAAAATATTATCCAGAGGTTTTTTGAAGCCTTCAGAACAGTGAGGGCATTTATAATTGCCGATGTGTTTCTTTACATGCACCTGTAGCCCTCTCTGATTTTTGAATGTCATTGAACATACATCACAACTTATTGATCCGGAATTAATGCTTCGTTTACTAGGACCAGCTGAGCAATTTGCCCTAAAACAAATTTTATTTAGTTTTAGTGTTTACAATTAATAAGTTTCTTAACTTATTTCTTAATTCATTATTTTGCAAATAAATTTATGTTACTCATTATTTATTTTTTGTTTCTTATAAAATAATGATTACAAAAGTGTACATAATTAAATGAACTAAAACAATTTGTTTTGATATATAGATACAATTAAATAAATAAATTTACATGGCGATATTTATGGTTTCATTTTCTGAAAGTATATTGTACTTGTCTATAATACAATTTATTATTTTTGTGATATTTTCATGAAAATGAAAAAAAGTCTTTTTGTTAGCTAAAACAAAATTTGTTCCAATAATATTAGAACCCCAAACATATTTGATAGTTCCAAGTATTTAATATCTAATGAACTTGTTTTTATTTACTGTATGGTTCTAAAAATATGTGATAAATTCACGAAAAATCGAAATTAAACACAATCATGGTTTAAAGAAGAATAAAACAGACAAATTACGTTCCTTACATGTCTACTTCAAATCTAAATACTAGAGGCACATATCTTCTTCGCTTTTTAAATAACATGAGGAATGATTGCTATTAAGACATCTTGTTCATTTGAAAAGTTCATCCACATTTAGGAACTTACCTACAAACCTTAATATTTTTGATGATGTGCCTGTTACATTAACATTACTATAAGATAATACAATTACTGCAAATTCAAGATAAATTCAAACTAAAACTAAATCATTACTGCATATTAGCTTATATATAAAACTTAAATAGCTTAACATGAAAAGAACTAAGTCCATTATACTTAAAGTTCAGCTACAGTAATAAAAATCATAGTTTGATATTATATTATTACTGCTGCTGTGGGGGATAATTATAACCCTTGCATGTTTTAAAATGTAAGTTAAGCATTGCCTTGGCGACGAATCCTTTACCACAAAAATGGCAAACATGTGGTCGTTCACCAGTATGACCGCGGACGTGAGTGACCATGCTACTTCTCTGCGAGAAACATTTATGGCAATATTCGCACCTATATGGTTTTTCACCAGTATGAATACGAATGTGTTCAACCAAAATAGTTTTCTTAATAAATGCCTTTTCACAATAAGTACATTTAAAAGGTTTGTAACCACTGTGAATTCTCATATGGAATTTCAGCTTTTCTTTGCTTGACAATAGTTTACCGCAAATATCGCAAACGGCCCCATTACCAGTATGTGTATTCATATGAATTGCCAAACTATTTCGATGTTGATATACTTTATCACACAAAGTGCAATGATGTAACTTTTTCTCTTCGCCATTAAACTTATGTTGAGTAGATCTATGCGCAGATAGATACCGTGAATAAATAAATGCTTTACCGCAAATTTCACAAACAAATGGTTTATCGCCAGTATGATAATTCGCATGCTCCAAATACCAAGTACGCACGTTGAATCCTTTTTTGCAGATGGTACAAGTGAATCGCGGAGCTCGATCAGAGCACTTCTTCAGATGGGTTTTCAATTCATCTATTTGAGGCGTCTCATAATCACATAGAACACATTGGAAGTTTGAGTTTGTATCTTCAGTGTGACTCTTTTTCATATGAATCGAATACTCCAAAGGTGTATTGAATGATTCAGAGCACTCGTTGCAATTGTAAATATTCGAATGGAAGTTTGTCACGTGTTGTTTCATTAATTGGTTTGTTTTAAATCTTTTGCCACACACTTCGCACGAATGCATTCGGTTTTTCGCCTTTTGCTTTTTCACGTCATGCTTGGCATCTTTAGAAGCTTGCTTTTCAGCGTCGCTTTTTCTTGGCCGGCCTCTTTTCTTCTTTCTGACTTCCGAAAGTGTTACAATTGGTGTTAACATATCATCAATTTCCCTAAAAAAGATACATGTTAGTATATATTCTACTCACTTTCAATCGGTACATGGAGAGCATGAAATTATTAGTTATGTTTCTTTTTCATTATTTGTTTATTAACTTATTTATTAATGACATATATTTATAATTGTTTGTTGGCCGGCAATCTTTGCGGTAATTCTATTGCCGAAGAAAAGAAAAAGTGAAATTCCATTGAGAATTTGTGGTCCTAATTAGTAGTTGTTAAAGTATATCTAAAACTTTAAGAATAACAATTGCTTTCTTTTTGTTCGCAGTATATTTTTTATTACAAAATTATAGGTACAATCATTTTATTTTTTAAATCTCAATTATAACAATAACAAGCTGTTAAAAGTGTAAAATTATTTATGTATATTTTTATCTGAAATAAATGCAATACATTTTAAACAATATTATTGTTTTATTTAACCAGTGCATTTATTTTTATGAGCATTTCTTGCAGCTCGAGAAGTATATCCTTTACCACAGAGATCACAACAATAAGGCCTTTCATTAGTATGTAGCCTTTCATGAGTCCTACGAACACTCGATTGGCCAAATCTCTTGTCGCAATATCGACAAGGATACCGCTTTTCTCCGGTATGAGTTAACTCGTGACTCTTGAGTCCTTTTCTTAAATGAAACTTGCGATCGCAATATTTGCACTGTAAAGTCCTTTCCTCATGATATTTGGAATGCTGTCTTAAATTATACGAATTATAGAAACTTTTGCCACATTTGTCACAAATATGTTTCTTATTACTATGACTTTTAGCCATATGTCTCTTAAATGTAACAACATGTTTAAACCTTACATCACATTCTTTGCATTCATAATTTTCTGCAATCCCAGTAATCCTTTCAGGATGAACAGCATGAGCATGCGATTTTAAATCGTTTTCAGTAATAAAATTACTTGGACAAATATCGCATTGATAATTGCGAACACGAATATGTCGTTTGTGATGATCTCTAAGAAGTACAAGTACTTGAAATCGACGATTGCAATTTTCAACATCACAAATAAAAGGCTTCATGCTATTTAAATGCACAGCATAATGATTATGTAGTTTTCTTTTGTCTTTGAATGCTCCATTGCATAATTCGCATTTGGCAATTTTCGTGTGTTCATAAACATGCATTGCATATTCTAATGTCTTCTTGAATTTCATTCCACAATATGTGCAAGTGTATTGATCTTCGTGTTGGTTGATATGTTCCTC
>JASKGN010029690.1:0-11989 GCA_030556245.1 Falagria sp. GC000072 | reverse complement strand
TCTTGTGTTAGAACAAAATTTATCTAACACAGAATTTTCTGCGGTTTTATTTCAAGAATTAAAAGCAGAATACTAATTTTTGTTAATCGCAGTAATTGTTCTACAAATCTAGGGGGGGGCAGCTGCCCCCCTCTGCCCCTCGCTGGGTACGCCTATGAATACCGTCCAGAGAGGAACAATACCATTCCAGTTACAAGGATCTCGGAACTTCTTTCAAGATATTTCCTTTGATCCGAACTTTCATTTATTCCCAAAATGATTTTGCTTCCAATTTAGCTTTGATTAAACAAAGACTATAAAAAAGTGCAAAAAATATTTAAAACTATATATATGTAATATAAAATAATATATTGTTGAATACTCCGTATAAATACGGACATAACAATATACACAATACACAAATTCATTCATTCCTGGAGTATATGAGAGTCCTAGAATCCCACTCTCAAAGTTTGCAATTTGCGGTACGTTACAAAACATGGAGTAGACCAGACCATAGTAGTCCATATCTAAAGTAGACTCGAGATGGCCGGATATTATATAACTTTTGGTCCGTCGGTCGGTCACTCCGCAACCCCAACAACCCCCAGCGAAAGGACAAGTTATAGTTGAAGAGGTTGGAGATATCTGCGCTGCAATCCTGTACTAGGTCGTAAAACTATATTGGCTGCTTGCTGGCCGGTTAGAATTCCTTCTTCTTCTGCGTCTGCGGTCCGACATGCCGATATTAAAATCGCCCCAGACGGTCTTCCCTCATCCCCTTTCCCAAGCAAGGAATATATATCCAATGAATTATTCATATTGCACACGCGCGCCCGGCAAAAAGTGCGATAAACTTTTTCCAAACTTCTCCCAGCTGTAAACTGGAAATTTCTGTTTTTTTTTTGTTTGTCACTACTACTCTTTCTCTTTATTAATTAACTCGTTTGATATACTTCGTCGGATGACTTTGTAGCGGAAATTTGTACTAACACACTGAAAAACTTTATGGAATATAATTGGTTCAGTAAATATTCGTACATTTTTGTTTGCCCATTTGTGATTATTTATTTTAGGGAAACTTTAATTTGGCAACTTGGTTAGCAAGTTAAATTGAGGAAAGTCCTGACTCGATATTTTGGAAAATAATAGTCTACTTGATGATAGCTTTAAGATTATAGCGTCTAATCGAAAATGTTCATTAAATGATAAGACTTAATATCCGAATTAAGCCGATGACTTCCATCTTGGATTCTTATTCTGCAACAGAGGCAAAGCTGCTTATAAAAGTCGTCGCTCTAATTTTCCCAGAGCAACCTAAGTTAAATTAGTTTTTATTGGCGTACTTGTAGATGTTGACATGACATGAATCATAAGTCTTGTCAATAGTTAATATACCGGATGCACTGACAAAAAGTAAAAAGTATATTAAAGCAATTTATATTTAAATTAAAATAATTCATCATCACATGGCTAAAATAAAATAAGGAGAATACTGGATGAAAATAACTAGTTTAAATATAAGAAAATAATAAATACGAATTATTACACACCATCATGTGTATAAATAAATAATTTATGCAAAACGAATGGCGAATAATAAAATCGGTAAATAATTACCATATGAATTGCACTTAAATATGCAAATCGAGCGCCTGCAACGATGACAAACCGAAAAGAAACAAAAATCAAAATGAATTTGTTATTCTAATGTAGTTTGCAGGACATGTCAGTGTTCGTTGACGACAAGATTTATCATAAATGCCGTCTGCCAAGTGGATGCACACAGAAGAATTCCGTAAACTCCAAATGATTTTCCCTCTACATACTTGTATTTATTCTTCCTTATTACTGCTGTCGGTTTCGAAGGACATTTTTTATATTCAAAATGTATTTCTTCATTACTTCGCTTCTCCATTCATCTAAAGTAAATCTCAAAAGAAAGGCGAATACATACTTATGCAAAATGCATCATTCATTTTAAATGTTTACCAAATAACGAAGGAGAGGGTTTCGTGAAATTTATCATCGAAATTAATCTACTGGAAGTCGTTTATATGCCTACAGAAAACAGAAGCGAATGCACACATTGAATGGGTGCTCTTCGCGCGAAACAAGCATTAATTTCGCGAGCGTTTCTTGTCACATCCTTCCAGTTTGCGTGAGCGCATTGCGTTATTTAGCATTTACATTTTTCTTTATAAACAACCTTCAATGAATCTAGTTGAAACATGAAAAACTGCTAACACTGCGGCTTTCCCACTACTTCGGTCGATATTTCACTTTCAACAACAATAATGGAGCATTATTGTGATATATTATTACCTGTGGGATTGTGTTACCTGCTGGTGACAGGATCACAATGAAGATAAATATCTTTCGATGTATATTGCCTATGCTCCACCCTATATATTGTTATTAAATTATTTCGAGAGTAAGGGAGGACGCAGTTAATTGAACTGACTATCCCGTATGAGTATACTAGTTTATAAAATTTACCCTCTATATTTTACTTAATATAGGATTTCAAGTAATATCGCATTTTAAATCAAAACCTAATCAGCGACCAGCATGTTATAGGAGTTTCTTAGCAAACAGCCCTAATCAAAACTTCACTAACAGTTGATTACTCATAAAAAGCAGCTGCAGAATAATTCTCTTCATAAAAGAACTTTATTGGTTTTGCTATTTATCCACATTCTTCTTTATCTTACGTTGTTTCTGTCCTAGCAGTATTCTCCCATAAATAGAACGATGCATTCTTATATTACCAGTAAGTGTGGAGACAACTGTAGAGGGCAGAAGAACAGAAAATTGGCTCTTAATACGTTTGTTCCGAGAAGAAGCTTCAATCACAATTCTGCATCCTACAACGTTTTTCCATTTCATATATCTTTATATACCTACTTCTTCATTCTATTTACTTCTTTCAAATACAACTAGTGCGGGAGTTAATTACTTCATTATTTGATAATCAACAGATGTCAGTCATTCTGACAATTCAATTGGCGAATGAAAAGATGTACATTAAAATGTTCTTATTTTTAATAAAACTTAAAATGTTAAAACTTCAAAAAATATTCAACAATTTAAGTAAAGTCAAATCCTTTTGGACATCAATAAACCCTTGTTAGTATCCTTGAGAAAATTTCTCAAAAAGGGGAATATCCTTTGATGCGCCAATATCAAACGATTTATCACTTGGCGAGGCGTGCGACGCGAAGAGCATCCTTCGATTAGTGGTTGATTAATGGAGAAACCATAGACACTTTCACGAGAACGGAAAGGCGTATCGGTAGACGCAGCAGCTCGAAACAAAAACACAAAGTCATAGCAAACTTTTTACTATTAGCTGCTGTGCTGCTTCGGATGCCTCTGTCCGAAGCAGATACCAGAACGGAGATAACAACTTAGCCATATTTTACTAAATTTCGCTCTAAAAGTTATTTGTCTTTTTTGGTTTTTTACAGGCCGAAGAACTCAACACAATCGTGGGGAATGCATTTCGCATGGCTTATGCAGCACAGCTGCAGAAGCAACCAACCTTCCAAGATGTAATTGCATCGCAGCTCGATCAAACCCACACATCGGATAAAGTACTCTGGGTAAGACTCATCTGCCTTCGTTATTGTATAATTATCTCTTTTTTCCCATGTGATTTCGCTGCAATGTATTTACTTGTATTGTGAAGACTAATTTTCCCTTTTTCAGACTAAAGAATTGTGCAACGCACTAAAAAAGGAGAAAACAAGTACGGTTGCGCTTTTAAACAACAACCAATCAGGCACGATGGACATTCAACTAAACAATACAGAATCTGGGTTAAGATTAGCACCACCTAGTTCCATTCCCGGATTAAAACCTACCCACAAATATAACGTCTTAGATCAATCTTCAGACAAGTCCCATTCAGAACAAAGCACCCCTAGTAGTGATGAAAGCAATTCACCCACGGAAATGAACTCTTACAAACGCATTGCTGACAAACCGCCACTGATTAAGCGCTTGGCAATGGGTTTTAATCATAATACGCAGGGTGATGATGATGATAGTTGTCCTCTTGTCAACAACGATAGTTCCAACAACAGTACTCCTAGCAGTCCTACAAATCGTCCTCTCTCTGGAGGATATGTCAACGAAAATGTGAATCCTTCCGAACAACAAAATAAACTCGATTGCATCAAGAATAATGTCACAACAAATATGAACGAAGATAACAGAAATCTTCAGAAGTCACTAACATCGATTAATGATCAATTCGAAAGTTCCAAACGAATTTCACAAATTAGTTCTAGCAGTTCTAGTTCATGTGCGCCTAATGGAACTGACGGAGGTTTAACTGGCTTTACATCAACACCTCCACCACTTCCAGAGAGAACAGACTCATTAAATAATAAGGAAGAAGAAGAATTAAGAATGGCACCCTGGTTTCAAGCTGGCATCCCAAGAGAAATTGCATTAGAAATTCTTGGTCAAGAACCTGTAGGTGCTTTTATGGTACGAGAGAGTACTAGTAAAACTGGCTGTTTTGCATTATCTTTAAGAGTTCCCAGAAACTTTCAACCAACAGGAATCGCGCATTATCTTATTGTAAAGACTTATAAGGGATATAGAATTAAGGTATATATAAGATTATTTGTTTTCTTTTGTTTATGTTTTAAATTTAATAAATAATTTTATTGTAGGGATTTACGAAGGATTTTGCGACGTTGACATCGTTGATAGTTCATCATTCCGTAATGCAGGAATTACTGCCATGTCCCCTATCACTGAGTCGATACAATCCTACCATTGTGAGAACAGATTCCATGCGGGATTTTGCGGACATTGATCTTGATTCGGACTACACTCTTGCCGATTTCCGAAAAATGATGGCGGATTTGAATGTCTAAATTATATTCAACATATATTATATGGTTGCTCTTATAATTCGCTGGAAACGTTGAATGTGGAAACCTAATTTTTGACGATGATGGTGATAAATCTAGAGACGTAAAAGTGTGCCATTGTGAAGCTGTATTGCAATGCAATAAGTGCAACCATGATAAAAAAGACACTCTTTGTGTACCTTGTGATACCTTATATTTGATACATTATTTTAATCTTAGAAAAGTTTCCTAATCAATCCTTTGATATATGTAATTATCAGGCGACATGAATGATAAATGAATTTATGGCATGATGATAAACAAGACTAATTAATTATTAGATTTGTCTAGGCGAAGTTGGTTAAAATTTTGCATGTTTATGACGTAAGTCATTAACTAGTTAATAATGACGGAATAAAAATAAATAATAATAATCTATAATTATTATTATTATTAGTTGCAAATATGTACATTTTATAATAATAATTGTAATTAATCTGATTATTAATGATACGACATTAACAAATCGAAGAGTGATTGTTTGGACCAAAATCAGATATTCATTGCCTGATAACGTCAATGAAATTTTTGTTAAGTTCTATAAAAAACATATGAGAAACATCCTAGTCTTGTGTAAGTGTTATGTATATAAAAGTTGAAGTTGTATTATTACTGAGAATTTGAAACTTTGGAATGTATCATAGAATTATATGATTTTGATGTACATATTTGATATAATCAGGAATAATAAAGAACACTTTTAACTTGATTTAACACTAAAAATACTTATTTAGTGTAAAATAATAATGGTGTTGAAACAGTTCCTTATTTACTTGATTGTATTATAAAGTTGAAGAAATCAAGAAATTGTTTGACTACTCTGAATTGCTCAAATCAAAGCAGAAAAAAATGAGTATTAATCTATAACAATTCAATATTTACTTGTGTGACAAAATGTTACTTATAAATGTTTTCATTTTAAAATAACCCAAATTCAAAATTTTATTCTTGAATGTTTTTCATTCAAATAACTTAATAACAATAAACATTATTCAACTAAAATGCATTGATATGTACGAACAAATTTTAATTTCTATTATTTGTATAAAGAAACTACATGGTTGTTAATATTTATTTGTTGCTAATGTTATTATTATCGTATGGCTTGAAAACTACCTACATACAATACATGTCAAACCACAATAATTATAATTGCCTGTTTAATTTTCGCTAGTCACTGATACGATTTATCCATATTACTTTTATGAGTATGCAAAGTAACTAAACTAAGATGTTTCAGTGTTTCAAAAGAATAAGCTTCTTATATAAAAATAAAGATGTAACTTGATGTTTATTGATGTCATGAAAAGATGACCCCGTTTAATGAACACAATTTTAATTTGTAATTTATTCAGAAGTCAAGGCAGAAATACATGGCAAACAAAATTGTTAAATTTTGGAATTTTACAACTGTATGATATTATTATTTATTTATTTGACACATTATTTTATAAACTTATATAATAAATCATTGTTTCACGATATACTACATGTGTTCCATTAGTTTTTGCGGCTGTGTTTTAAAAGCAACCTTAATCCATGTAAACAACCTATAATTGAACCTAATTTGTGATAAGATATTTAGATAATTACACTATTTTCAGATAATGAGTCTCAAAACATGAAAGCAGATGGCAATGGTATTTTTACATCTATAAATATCTAACTGATTATGTTTTCAACTATATCAGATATAAATTGAAAATATAATATAATCTGCAATGAAATTGCGAAATTAATAGTAGTGTTTATGATATTTCACTTAATATTTAATGAAACAATTAGAATGATTAAGTATATCTAATATCTAATAATAAAGATATCTGTTCGCCTAATAAAATAGTAAATACCACATTTTTCAAATTATACATAATGTTATCTATATAAGCATAGAATGACTTGAATATTTGCTAAGTGCATTGTATCGTCGACTGTGTGGTCTTCGTATATTTAAACAAATATAATTAATATCTGGATAGCTTTATTGGCAATGATATGAAAAATAAAACAGCAAATTAAAATTTTTTGAATTATATATCTGTGAATTGAAAGCATCAATAATTTCTAGTCATCTCAACAAGGTCGTATAATACATCATTAGTATAAATACAACAAATAAAGTTTTTCCATGTTCAGTTTCTCAGCAACAAACTACGAAACAAATTAAAAACTTAACTTTAAATCAAGGTTTAATCAAAGAAAGTAATTAACATTTATTAGGATTAGTGTTAAAAGCCTTACCTTTATAATGGAACAAATAAACTTGGACGTTCTAATAAAAAAAGTCTCAATATCAGAGCATATAATTGATCCCAAAGTTAACTTTAAATATTCAACAGAAAAAGGTGACGGTTACTTAGGGAAAATTAAAGCTATCGAACTTTATGGTAAAAATAAAACTTTAGATATCATTGTTAAATATGCAGCTGATAGTGAAAATCTTCGAAAACAAGCTCCAATTCGTGAAGCTTTTCTTACTGAAATGTTCTTCTATGATAAGATTATACCCGAACTATTGAAACTTCAATTAGAATATAATATTGACAAATCGTTTGTAAACTATCCGAAATGTTATGGAATCAGTAAAACTATGAAGAAAGAAACATTATTTCTGGAAAACTTGAAACAATATGGATATGTTTTATGGAATAGAAAAATACCCATGAATCATGAACATATAAAGTTTGTGTTTGCAGAATATGGTAAATTTCATGGCACTAATTTTGCCTTAAAAAAATTAAATCCTATTGTTTATAAGGAATTAGCTAATAATTTAGTTGATATGCTTGACTTGTTTAACAAAACTGAAGGATTTAGTAACTTGATGATTTCTATGTCAGCGAAAGTCAAAGATATTTTTGATCCAATTAATGAAAAAAAGTATTACGATATTAGTTCCGTGTTTAATAATGAGATAATGAATCATATGAAATCAACAGGTGAAATTGATGAGTATTGTATTATTCTTCATGGCGATTGTTGGTGTAATAATATGATGTTCAAATATAAGGTAATTTTGAATTTAAATAATATAATAATAATTTTAATAATTAGATAAACCAATTATTAAATAAGTACTTTTTTAGGATATGAGTAACACTATAACACCAGAATCCATTCAACTTATTGACTTTCAGTTATGTAGAGTTGGAAGCCCTGTATTGGATTTGGCATATTTCTTCTACGTTTGCTCGGATAAATCATGTTTAGATCGACTTGATGAATATCATCAAATTTATTTTGAAAGTCTATCAACGCAATTGGAAAAGTTCGGCTTACATTCTCAAGATTTATATTCAATGCAAAAGTTTAAAGAACACTGGTGTAAATACGGTAAATTTGGGTATTTAATGGCCTTGATCTTAATTAGAATCATGTTGAGCGATTCTGATGAAGTTCCTGATCTTGCTGATGTCGCAGAAACCGGTGATGGAAATGTTATGAACAGCTTTGACTTTGAATCACGAAGCGAGGACGAATATAGGAAGAGAATGCGTGATTTGCTGATGCATATGATTGATCATGGATTTATGCGTTAAAAGAGTAATTTATTTATAAAATTAAACATGTATCACTTATGTATCATTTACTTAAAATAATGATTTCTGTTAAGATATTTGAATGAAATTTATCCTATTTCATTAGACTCTTAGAGTAATTAAAAAAAATTGTTATTGATTTATTCTTTATTATATATAAATCATACTAAAATTCATAGCATACTCACAATTTGTATGATGCCGTTTCCATATTTGACTAATTTTACCTTGTATAACAGACTTATTTTATTCATTGTAAATAAATATAGCTGTCGCTGGAGTTGTTTTTACATATTTGCGATAACAAATCAAAATCTCATCAATTTCTAGTACAAGACTGAATATGTTTGGAAATTTTTAATTGCGGAGGTAACACTGGGTAACACTACCGCAGAAAAACTCAAACAACTGTTTACTAGATGTCTCGAAGATAGAAGAATACTTTTAATTTACCCATCAACCTTCAATAGCACATGTACAAACTCGTATTAATAAGTTGTGTTGAGTTACGTAAAGTTAATATATAATATCAATTATCAATAATGAATCGTTACTGCAACCTTCACAAAATTTAATTAATTGCTACTGAAGTATAAATTTAAAGCAATCTTATAAATACTTTAAAAATAACTTAACATCAATTCAAATATAGCAATTACTGATATGGCTTGCGCAAACAAAAATGATTATATCGTTTAAAGTTTATCAGCACTGAAATTCAATTTGATGATTATTATAGTTGCACTTCACATCACTTCACATTCAGTATTCAGTTGCTTTCCGCGTGAACATGTCCGACTACGATTTCTCTCACATTGTGAATAAAGTTGCAGCAAATGAAAACATACAAAATGCGAAATTAGAACTTCAATATTCATCAAATAAAGGCGATGGTTATATGGGTAATATAAGGGCGGCGCAAATAATTGGAACCAACAAACAGATTGATGTAGTCTTCAAATATGTACATCAAGATCCAAACGCTCACAAAACAGCTCCCATGCGAGAAGCCTATTTGACTGAAATTAACTATTATGATACAATAGCTCCTAATTTCGCCAATTTCCAAGCCAAATACAAAATCGATAAACCCTTCAACAACTCTGCAAAATTTTATGGCTCAGTTACCGAACCACTAAAAGAGCTTCTGGTTTTAGAAAATTTGAGAACACGAAATTATGATTTATGGAATAGAAAACAATTGATGAACAAGGAACATTTACAATGTGCATTATTCACGTTTGCGAAGTTTCATGGAACTTCTTTTGCTATGCAAAAATTGGATAAGCCATTGTATAAAACATTAGCTAAAAGTGCTGATCAATTTGATTTATTTGCGGAATTCACCGGAAGAATGAAATTCCCTAGTCAACTTAAAGAAAGCATACCGAAACTCTATCATATCTTCGATCCAAATACGGAAACGCTTTATAGAGAAAAACTTGAAAATTTCAACGAAAGAATTCATGAGGTTTTTGATCATTGCTTAAGCTATCGAAACCGGGATGTTATTCTTCAAGGTGATTGTTGGTGTAATAATGCAATGTATCAATATGAAGATATGAACAACAGAGTTAAACCAAAACATATGATGATGTTAGATTTCCAAGCTGTTCGAGTAGGGCCACCAACTTTAGATCTTACTTATTTTTTTTATTCCATTGCACCTAAAGAAGCTTTAGATAAGCTAGAATTTTATCAGAAGTATTATTACGATTCACTTGTTGCGCATGTAAAAAAATTTAACGTGCAACTTGACAATTATTATGACTATAGTGAATTTTTAAAAGATTGGAGAGAAATCGCTGTATTTGGATTCATGTTAAGTGTCACCATTAGAAAAATCATGATTACAGAAAGCGAAGATGCGCCAAATATTGTTGGTGATATGGATGGTTTCGTCAATAAAATTAAAATCAGTACTGAAGGTGAAAAGATTTATCATCAACAAATGAAAGATATTATTAAACATTTTATTGACTGTAATTTTATGTAGAATGTTTTCAGTGGTGGAGCTAGGCTAGGTAGTGTAAATAGAAGCTTAGCATAGCAGAAGGTGATTAATTACATTATATTCAATTCATTTTTGATGGGAAGTAAATATTAAAGAAACATATAATATTAATAAAAACCTTGAAAAAAATGTATTAGAACAAAATTAGAGAAAATATATTAAAAATAAATTCAAAATCTTACTTCAAAATTTTTATTTAACACCAAATGCACATTTCGGTCACCAAATGACCATTCTTAATGCATTACAAATATAATATATTTATTTTAAAAAACTTACTAAAAACTTTAAGTACTCCAAAATTTATAAATTCATTATTATAACCAGTTAATAAATTAAAATGATAATTTAAATTTGTTTCTTAAACTTAGCATTTTATGTATACTTTCAATATTTTTTTAAAAATCTATTATTAAGTTTTAAAATAAGAATAGATTTGGTTTTCATTTTAGCCCTGTAATGAAATATAGTTTCTAATACTATAAATAAAAGAAGGTCAAACAAATGCTGGTCAGTCTGTGACTTTTGGATCATATATGAAAAAAGTTGCAAAAAGTCACAGATTTATATATATATATATATAATACACTGGTGCAAACAGGTGCGAATAATAATTTTTTTTCTTCAGTCGTAACATCACAGCGCCAATATTTAATTATGATGGCGGCTGAGAAGTCAGTTATTTTGTCTTCTGGCCGTGATAGTAGAATAATGCCCAATAATGTATAAAAAAAAAACTACTTAGGTTGTGTCAGTTTGTACAAGTAGTGACTTGTAATGTAATAATATTTTAAAATGCAAATTAGCAATTGTGATGATGAGATCGACTATAGACAACTTTACTTGCAGCAACCTATTTTACGTCGTAACATTACAGCGCCGTAGGAGGGTGGCTTATTTTAATAGCAGTGACAACGTGAACTATTTCTTGCAAAGTGAAACTCTTAGGAGTGCCTAGGAGGTAAATGTAACACCTGCTCAATAATGTAGGCAACAATCAGTGACGCAACAAAATATATGCGAGAATATTAATAACACCGTTGACTGATAAAACACAGTTTAAGATTTGAATTACTTTGTATTTTATTAAACATATTTCAGTTTCATAAGATATCCATAATTATACAATTTAATAATATATATATTGTTATTGTTTCCCGTGTTTTTATTGATATTTTTAATTGTCGATTGAAGAAAAAATAGCATATATCATTCAGAGAAGAAGGCTGATTATAAGTTTCGCTCAATTATAAGCCTCAGCTACGCCTCACCGACAATTTGAGCTCAACTATAAGAGTTTGATAAGAGATACATTATGTATTTCGACCCCCTGAACACGAATCCGCAAACAAAAAGTTCCGGAAAGCTCCCGTTTTTCTGTTACGGGGGTGTTTGTGTTTTTCGCAAAATTGGGGTATTTTGTACACACTTGCCTATTTGTCGGCTGATATTGTACTGATAAGGGTAGTTTTTTTAACTTATTCTAGATAACAAATAGTTGCTGAATTGATTGGATTGATTAGATTTTT
>JASKGN010029681.1:0-35581 GCA_030556245.1 Falagria sp. GC000072 | reverse complement strand
TTTTTTTTCGAATTCACAGTTGAAACGCAAGTAAAAGGTAAACATCAATATGCCATTTAAAATGTATTGGATATGCATTTAGGCCATTTGGGCTTTTATGATGCTAGCCGTGACAAAATATCAATTAAAAGAGAATCAAATTCTGCTTCCTATAGGGTGTTAATAATATTATTAACATGCAGAGTTATAATGCAACAAATTTAAATAAAAGGTAAACAAACAAAATGAACTATTTAAAATGTATTGTATTTCCAAATAAAAAAATTTCCAAAAAACTTCTCTAATGTACTGTTTTCGATTTTAACCTTGCTCCTTATTATTTTATTTTAATTACATAACTATTGTGAAAATTGTGAATTTTAATTATATTAGTAACATTCTAATAAATGAATCATGAAATTTATTGATTTATTTTGGAATTAATCAAACTTGCAAACTCAGCCATTAATTTAGTTGTTTTCTTTTCAATCTTCTCCACTACAAATATTAGTAAACATTATTAGTGAATATTAGTAATAATAAATGAAAATACTTACACATTTTAGTTGAGAATTCCATACTCTCCAAACATCTTTGTCTCTTGATTTCTTTTTGATCATCATGGTCGATGGGACCTACATCGATTTGATTTTTCTTTTGAACATTCAAATTCAATGGCGGATAACACTTCAAATATCCATCTTTCTTTGTAGGTTTCGGTATTTTAGATTTGCGTACCCTTGGAGGTGGCAATTCTGGATTCTTGTTTTCTTTTTCAACGAGACTGTTATTTTTCTTCTCAACATACTTCTCATTGAGTTCTTGCGAAGATAATAATTTACGTTTACGTGGTTTAGGTGTTGAAACTCCTACCGCTGACATTTTCAGTTTGTTGATAAACTGTTATTGTTTTGTTTAATCAATATTACTTATTACTTGAATGATCTGAATCTAGTAGTGCTGTATCTTAGTTGTTACAAAACTACAAGTAGGCAACTGAAAAATGACAATAGCTAGCGTGATCCAAGGTAACCTTGGAATGTGACACACAAGAAGCGACAACAATGCACTAAAGATATTTTAATATTTTAGGGAAAAACTTTCAAATGTTTACCTGAATACTATGTTTTGATTTTCTTGTGTATTATTGTATAGAATTAATTAAGTTTTGAATTTGATTAAATTTTGCCTTAAAAATAAATTGAAAACCGTAAAATAAATGAAGTACCAACCTTGACTTACTAATGTTTAATTAAAATTTGTTTTTATATATTTTAATTTTTTAGATATTCTTAGTCATCTTGTATAGTGCAATCTATAGTAAGTCTGAACTACTAGATATTATCTCTATATTATTAATAATAATAAAGTTATTTCTCTAATACTTGGAAAACCTCAATATTTACTCAATAAGATTATGCAATATGCATAAATAAGTATAAATGTAGTAGTAAAAAAGTTTATTACTTACAAATAGGATTGACTTGTAGAACACAATCGTAGTGGAGAAATTTAACGATATTGCAGAATACCACACTTTGAAAATACCAACCAATGTAATTTTAAAATATGTAAATTTAATAAATTAAAATAATTTCTTACCAATATTGAAGACCCAATATTTTTAAACAAATTTTATAAGAAAACTGTTAATTAACTGAACTAATTCAAGTCACTATCTATAGGAACTAATTAATTCAGAAGTGGTCAGTTCAGTACAAAATTATTCTAGAATTTAATTGAACTGCAACCTAATTTCAATCCCTATGAGATATTCTAAGTTTAAATGTATTTGGTAGGAATTAAAATATTAATATTTCTTGCAAATTAAATATAAACTAATATTATTAATTATCAATAAGATAAAATAAAAATTTATAAATGGTACTATCTAATTTCTACTTAATTATTAATTAATGACTTAATACCTCATATAAAATTTTGGTTTATTTGTTTTTAAACTATATTGAAACTTATAAAATTAATATTAACTAGATAACTTTTAATTTTATCTGTCCACTAAAGCTATAATATAATGCTAAAATTTTACTATTCTATATTTGTCAAGCACTATATTACGAGAAATAAATGTTACCCCATTATAGAAAACGAAACGGTGGTGTTAGATAAACACACTGAAATTAATAAATTCCTAAATACTATCATCAATTCCGTTTCGTGTCGACCGTTAATTTCCATATCGGCAAGCATCGCCATCATAGCTACAAAGCCGTAAACCTCCAGTGCTAATGAGATCAAACTTTACGACCTAATTACCATCAACTTTAGCGGTTGAATTTTAAAAGCCTTCGCCCTTAACTCTGACAATAATGTCGTGAATCTGGAAATTAAAGTAAAGAGTTAATCGGGGTTAATTGTATTGTGCGTTAATGGTGATAATGGAGGGTAGGAAGAATTTAGCTTAAGCGATAAAAATACAAAAGTAACATTTCTTCAAACGTTTCCAACATGCCTGCACGTGCGTTGGGGTGCTCAGCACGTAGATGACCGTGTCAGCTATGTCGGCGGGCTGTAAGGATGCCAATTGTTTCATACCGGCACGAACACCACCTTCCTCTGTGAATCCTTCGATGAAATCGGTGGAAACCAATCCGGGACTAATTGCCTAAAAAACAGAGACTGTTATAAGGAAGATGTCTGTCTGCAGATTGGAACGTGAATGTTTTACGGATATTTTAATGTTTGGACTTTGCACTGAGCGCAATTCACGCCGGAGTTGTTCAGTTAATGCAGTCACGGCGTATTTCGTAGCTGGATATACATTTAGACAAGCAACTGGCAATTCGGGCATGTAGTGACCAGTAATGCTGTTCATATGAATAATGTAACCATCTACATTATGGGCTCTCATTGATTCTATGGCTTTTTTTGTACAGATGCAAATTGCCAATACGTTAACGTCAAATGTTGCACGGAATTCATCTGGATCACCCTCTGAAACAAACAAATATTGGGTTTTAATATTAAGTATTTATATTTGCATATTCTAAAGGAACTTAGTAAATGGATCAGGACAGTTGTTATCTAGATACTAGAAAGTTTAAGTGTCAAACAAACCAAACACATTACCTAGTAAACTTGTAGGAAACATGAGCCCTGCATTATTAATCATAATAGAAATAGCACCAAGTTCATTCTCAATCCACTCAAACAACTCATTCAGTTGCATCTCATCTCGCAGATCACATTTGCGTGGATATAGCTTTCCCTTTTCGTCACTGAGTTTCACGCTCATTTCTTCAATTAATTCGACTCGACGAGCAACGCCCACCACCTACACGCATACAATTAGAACAGGAGATTTAATTGGAGACGAGATGTCCGAATTTCATGCTACCGAATACAATTCGATCAAAATTGCTAATGACTTACGTTGATTCCGAGCTTGACAAGCACTTCACAAATGGCACGACCGATACCACTGCTGGCACCGGTGACAACGGCGGTTTGTCCAATGTAACGCTCCATTCCAACGTCTAACAATTCTTCGCCGAAAAGAGAAGAGCTACTTGTCATCAACTTGGTTAGTAACTACCGGTACCGGTGTGGTGTGTTGTTGTTAGCTTGTTAGTCTGTTTTGAAGTAGACCGCATCCCTTACTAAAGGGAACAATTTATAGGTGCGACGCGTAAAAGATGATTATAAATTCATAAACGAAATGTTAGGGTGTCAAGTTGGTGAGAACGAGGACTGTATTTGGTGGTGGTTGTTTACTCCCACGACTACCACCACCAAACATTATACTTTCCACCAAAGGAAACTCAACATATGGGTTCTACCACATGAAAATTAAAATAAAATATAAATCAAAACTGAGACCACGGGTTCATTTTACAAATGGACCTAAGGATTTCTAGAATTTCTAAATTTTAACTTTGGGAAGTAGGGAAATGTATGCAGGCAGATACATTACATAATTATGAATAGGACTAGTTTTAGGGGGCGGTGTAGAACAATTGATTCTAATAGATGAAAGGTTTTTTTACTGAAGTGGCGGAAAAGATGAAAAAATTATAGACTTGAAAGGCGTTGCTCAGACAAGTTTCTAGTTTTGATTGATAACCTAATAATCATGATATCTTTATCAGGATATCAAGCTATTAAATAAAATACTGTATAATTACCTTTTCTTTTTTTTCTTATGAAATATTCACATGCAAAATTTGCAACAATAGTCAAACAAAAAAAATCAACCAACTTTGTTTACTCGCATCATCATCCAATTTTGCATCGTCAAGTTTAAAAGGAAGAACGCACCACTTCAAAATACTTTCGATCCCTAGGCTTTGCCTCGTTGCGGATCTTTTGGGCCAATTAGTACACAAAATATACGCATCATCTTGGACGGGCAGGCCTTGGTGAAACAAGTGTAGAACAGTCGCAACATTCACGCACAAAACCCTCGCACACACGACCACATCCGCATTGCGAGAGAAACAGGTCTGATTCTGCGGTCGCGCTGAATGCAATTACTTCCGACCAATTTCCTTCCGCACTCTGTCCGGATTATACTAACCCAACATTGTTACAACCGCACAGGACCAGCGAGTTTTAGGGGGCTACGACAACGACGACATGGCGATGGTATAGCAAATGCCGCGCGACGTATTCAAACAAATGTTCAAAGCGAAACAAATAACAATGTCTTCGTATATGAACGAGTAAAGTGTTCGAGGGCAAGGATGCAAAGGAAGACATGGCGAAATTTCCAGAAGTCAAGAGGAGCAACAAGACAACATTTACATTTAAAGTAAGAACGAAATATCTCACTTGGAGTTGGATGGTATTAGCCTAAACAGACTGGAGGGTGTGAGTATTATGGGAGATTTTTTGTTTTTATTGACAGGTGATAGTAAATATTTATGGGATAATTAGGTTAATAATATAATATTTTTGGAATAAAATTTATTATTTAAGAATTGAGGGGTGGTATATGAGTCAATGGGAATTGTAACATTTGGAAACACTCAATATATCTAATTAATTCAAAAGAAACTAGAGATTGGCTTTGTTTCGAATTATATCAATGTTGTGGTTCGTAAATCTTACTAAGGCGAGCAGTTTAATTTCGAAATCAGTGTAATAACATTTTGGACAATTGCGCTGAGTGGATTAAGTTGAATTTTTTTTTTGAGAAAAACGACTTTTGGACTAATTTGAACAAATAAAACTAGCATTAAAGTGAAACACATATTGCTGAAATCTCACCACACTATAAAATGTTATGGGCGTTGGGTTATAAACCATTCAAAGGGATAAAATGCCCTAGGACAAATAGTAAAGTTAGATCGTTATTGTATTAACTGGAATCTCGTTTATTGATTTCCCATACTTATTATTGAAACAACACGTTGGTGTCTTCCAACTTTATTTGTCGAATTGAAAGGAACACGTATTCCAAAGAGTATGAGTTTGGGGGAGATGTGAAGATGCCTGGAGCATCCAGGAAGCATAAAAGAAGAAGTTATAGCTAGTGGCGAAAAGGCAATATACCTAAACGACGTGGCGCCTACTCTTTAGTTTGCTCTACGAACGGGAATGAGCGTCAGGGTGTATCCGTTTATTAGCCCGTCAACCGACTAAATAGAATGAGTACTAGCAAGTGCTAGAAAATCGGGATGCTATAAGCGCGCCACTATTGAATACACCAAAAGGAAAATGAAAGAGGGTAAATTATAAATGGTTAAGTTGCTGGAGCACGTGCGTTTTCTATCGAGCCCGTCTTCGCCGACTAATAAATTGCCGCGAAAAATTGATATAACCACGTAACGATGATAACCACCGCGGGCTATGAGAAAAGAAAGAAAGATACCGATGGAATTTTGGGAATCATTTCTAAAGCATCAAGATTAATATAAAATTGATGATAATATGTTTAATGGCATTTAGCAATATTGTTAAAGCATATGGCATATATCATTAGTTCCTTACTCTGAGTGCATTCATAAGTCAAAAGGGAAATCTGCGGTAATAGGAATGCATGCACAACAGATGTTTGTATCCAATTGCAAAATTATAGATGTTGAGATTTGTTTCATCTCCTATGTGGACGGATGAATTATTTATCGTTCTTGTTATTGTCAATTAAACGTGCAGCGGTTGTGCAACTTTAGTCCACGGATGTTGTCATCAAGCCAACAAGGCTTGTAACATTTAGGCGTAAGAACCACAACAACAATTAGCACAAGCGATTGTTAGCGTTAGCGATAGCTGGCGTTGATGCTCCAAATTACGCAATGCGCATCATTCGTATCATCTCCATCCATGCCTAATTGATAATCAATATCTACCTATATAATGTTATTCTGTGGGGATTATTTAAATTTCAATTCCTTGATTTTCCTCTCTTAAAAAGAATTAAGATATTAAAATATGGTGATGGTTCAAATCAGGAAATAGTTAATGGGCAATTAAGTAAATGTGCCAAGGTACTTTAGCACGTAGTAAAGCACATCAAATTCATCTAACCGCAGTCAAATGTCAAATGGCAATCGATAAATTCATAACCAGAAATAGGAATATATGGAGACCGCGTGCGCATTGCTTATTATTAAACAGACTGCATCAGATATTTATTACAATCGTTAAAGTAATGAGTTTAGGTTAAACGCACTGTTAGTAAACAGCATGGCTTGCTAACGAACTGATGTGAGCTACTCTACGAACGCTACTCCATCAACATGTTTCGAAGAGGCGGCAGCGCCGGGCGCGTATTAAATTTAATACAGATTATTGCAAACCATTACGCTAAATGTTCTATGTAACATGTGCGGTAGTGGCTAAGGGGTAAATGTAACTAGTACTTTACTGTTGATCCATGTGCGCACTACACTTATAGCTATAGCTACATTTACAGCACTTATCTAGTTATACGAGTAAACCAAATCGCGTTGATTAGAATACTCCAAAGTATTCGATTCTACACGAGTTACAATTTGATTTGTATATCAATCAAGAATTTCAAACAAGCGACAAAACAGGGGTGTAATAATAAACTCTCAGATTTTAAGGGCTTTCAGTTTGGAAACAGTCAACAACAACTCACACCTAGTTACCAAAGGTACAAATCAAATGTATGATCACTGATCACATTATACCGAAAGTAATTTAATATTGGAGAACGAGCACGATGACGATGACGATGACTGACTAGATTGGAGTTAGGGGTTGTGTCTACTCTTCAATTGGTGAATTCAAAAAATATACAGAGTCCTAAAAATCCTCAAAAAATTCAATAAAAATATTCCCCTCTTAAAAAAAAGCTTAAAAACCCATTATCAATATGTTTAATGACAATCGTTTTTGGCACATTAAGGCAAATCATTTGTAGATGTGACCGAATGGCCAATGACAGGTAAGAGCCAGAAGCCCTTGAAAAAGGCAACGCGATGGTGATTGATGTCCAGAGGGTAGGACAATCGACAGATTGCTAAACGCCAGACGCGTCCGAATGCCGGTACCAAGCGACGTCATTATCCTGCTGCTAGAGGGACTATCGGCTGGAGTATATGCCGCCACCGCGTCAAGAGCTTCTACCCGAGGGGTAGATATATACAGTACGATGGGCCGCTAGGGAAAAGCAATTACTCCAAAGCAATTGCACGTATTCGCGGGACACACACGTCGATTGAGTTGGAGAGGCATCCGTCAGCGCCCAGTCCAATCAGCCCATACGAAATTGAACAATGTTTGCATTTTATATATCCATTTCTATTCGATTATGGCTTATTTACGACTCTCCTTCTGTTTCCTTCTTTATTTTTTATTTATTATTGATTTCATTAACTTTACGCACTTTTTTTATAGCATACTTGCCTCTCTTTTATTTATCTTTTTTGTTCTTCGAAGCAAGAAATAATTAATTATAGTTTAGATAAGGAAGATTAATATACATTGTGGTCATAATTTAAATCCGCAGACATAAAGGGCTATAAAAATTTGCAATTCAAAATCAAAAAATTCCATACAAACGTAAATTTGGAAATCGACATGCGCTAAATCTATCTTTATGGGAACGTCATACGATAACACGATGAGTTCAGGAGCATTGGCCGCATAAGTTTTAACAAAGCGTAGTAATTGTAGCGAATGTTTTGCATGTGCGCATTAAACCTGCATTTCGAAGTTGTATCAATTATCAGCGAGAAGAGCTGCCAACTGGGTGTGCGTCGGCGTCGCTTGATAGCAGGTCGGGGTGAGTTGTTTATGTGGAAGATAGGCTAATTTCAGTGTCGCGAATGATTTGTGCTAGGGTTAGTTTATACTCTCTGACTTGCACTATTTGTTCAACTAATTTAGCCCGAAAATGTTTAATATTCGCGATTCTGCAAAGAAACTGAAACAAATTCTAATTCATTATGTAAATGATTTCTTTATGTCTTGTTTCGGTAACGCCGTCATAAATCAACGTCAAATTCTAACCGCCACTCTAGAGCCTAGCAATATGCAGGCATTAACTATACACAGTTAGAAAAGGGTTGGTGTCTTTTCTATTCGTAGAATATAAGACGAAGGAGCATGAATATTTTCGCAGCCACGACAAACGAGCAAACGAATGCACAACTTCAAGTAAATCCGCGACAATGTGCAGTCGCATAAATCTGGCCTCCGGTGCAGGCGGCGAGCAGTGAGGCGTTTCGTCCTTCGTCCTTTATTCCGTCGAGCTCCGACTTAGTGTTTAACTTTCGCCCAAAAGCTATCCACGAAGTCGACGCTGTGCGATTAAGGCAGAGACGATGTCTCCGATCCACCCAACACAAAATGCACACTGCCACCCCCTTTGACTTCTTGTAATCAATTAGAATCGTCGCCTTGTTTCATACTTATTCGCTTGCAAATCGATAGATTCTGCATCAAATTCAATTGCTTGTTTTATTTCGAAGCATAAAACAAACTCAGGAAGGATTCGAGTTCCAATTAATTTACAACCTTAACTAGAATCGTGTCATTGGTAGAAAACTTCCTAGGATAATGTCAGTTCCAATGCTACGAGATTGTGGAACGACGCACATAAAACAGGAATCGGTGTCCTGCAAAGCAACATGTAGCTAATACAAGCTGGGCAATTGTTTAGTTTGCTACTTTTCTCATTGATGCCGTCGGCTTTGCAACTTCAACCCTAAGCGGGCTAGTTTCCAAGATAAACTGTCTCCAACTTACTATCCATTAAATACTAAACGTCAAAGAGAATTACGCCAAGGGAGATTTAGAAATTATTTATTACATTTATGATGCTAATTATCTAAGGAAAAATCTGAAGAAGAAAAAAGAAATCTTATCGATACAAAGGAAAGTTTTTCAATAGATATCTAATTTGTGATTGGTTCCGATTAATCCTTATAATTATCACCTTGATCTAATCTGTTTTTTCATTCGTAGGAGGAAGGAATCGAAAAGAAAAGAAAGCCGACGATCAGATTAGAACCTATTTTCTAAATTGATGAGTTCCTTTTGTTAATTCCTTTTGCTCGTTCTTTCCGTTGATTGTTGTGCGAATTGTCAATATCGCTTTGGAACTTAATCCGTCAATTCGATTTCGTTGCAGGCGTTCATGCTTAGTTCGCTTTGATTTGCTTTTGCATCATTCATATCATGACATTAAAGATTTTCAGCTTCTTGTTTGATTCTTTTTAAATTATTTATTTGATTTTAGAAGTGGTGGGTGTGTTTTTCTTATTTTTCAGAATTTGTATTTCAATATTTCAATGTCATGCAGTCAAATTATATAGGCAACTCAACGTTCACTACTTGTATGAAACAGAACAAATTTATTTCCTAAAATGCTTTGATTTATTTTTCTTAATAAGTTAATTCAATAAATATTTTGACTTGTAAATGTTTTTTTTTTTAATTTCAAATTAATTTATATCAATTACAGGCTTTAAAGGACTCTAAATTTACCAATGCCATCCAAGGACGAAACAGGACGCTGATTCTGACATTTAGCGTGTCAAATAGACAAATTGTGGGGAAACTAATTTGGAACAACTGAAGAAACTGGGGAGAAGTTAAATATGATTACAAAACATTTCAAGATCAGATCCTTGATAAACAATATAAAAGAATTAAACTTTATTAAATAAAGTACACCGTTTGAATTGTAATAAGTTAAAAACCAATGAAGCATACACTTTGCATGCACAGCGTAAATAAACATACGAATAATAAATGTTCCAAGAGAAGTCAATAAAAACTTGTTCTATTGTTCTAGCATTTGCAGTAGCATTAATAAAATAAATTTAATCTTACTTTTACTACTTCTCTCTTATACCATTATGTACTTTTCTGCGTTTCATTGCACATACAAGTCCATATAATAAAATTTGCGAAATGAATATTATTACATATGAATAATAGTGCAGATTCTTGATGAAAACGCTCCTAGCATATTTTTTTATCGTCTATTCAACTAAACTATTCTCCAAATCAATCAATATCAGAAAACGAACGTCGAACACAGTCCTAAATAAACAATAAGGAGAAATACGATGTATACCTGGTTGCCCATATTAAAATTGGAATTTTAATCACGTAGTTTTCCCAGGATTTGCTTTTCTTAATAGTAGAATTTAAAAAGAAACTTGACACAGAAAACTCTTAGAAAATCAAAGAATAGATTGATAAATAAATAAGTGAGTCCTCGAGTAGTTGCGTCTTTAGGAGACGCTGATTTATTTCTCAAGTATTACCCAGCCAGAATTTGCTTGTTCAAAGTGTGAAACATAAAGAGAGAACAAGGTTTACGCTCGTCTGAAGGTATGTAGCATGCTAGTTTCATTCGTTAGAAGTAACAAATAAAGTTAGTGTCCTTTCTTTCGTGTTATTGTCGTTGCACCAGGGTTGGAAGGGTTGGAAGCTTGCAATGACTCCCGTTGGTTCCTTAAAGCGCATCTTTGTTTGTCGCCTTTGTTCAAAAACTTGCTTGTTCTTATATAAGCATTTTAGTCTACCAACGTACATGGAAAATCGCCCAACTAGTTGGAATTGCAGGGATTTCTTCCACACTGCGTTTTATATTTTGTTTTATCTTGATATGGAACCAAGCAAAACTTTCTTTGTGGCTTAATTATAAATAAACTTAAGTTCATTAAGATTATATTTTATTTAGTGAGTTTACTAAAAATTTAATAAAAATATCTTGGACAAAACGAATAAATTCGCTAGATTTATTCATATCAAGTTTACAATGTGTGCTTGACCATCGAGTATTCGCTTCGGAAAATCTAAAACGCAAATAAAGCTGCTTGTTTTAATGATTGTGTCGTACGTGTTCGTCAACCTACGACACGAGTTAAAGTGAAATAAGCTTTAGGCATTCCATTCGTCGTTAATAAACCAATTTGAATTTCAATTGTAAAATACGGTAAACAAACTGCAGTGATTATAAAATAATTGCGTTAGGTATTCATGGAAATCACAGGACTGACTGGTCGTCGTGAGTCGGCGCGACGGAAAAGCGCCGCCCGCCAGCGGTGAAAGCTCGCAGTCGGCGTTTTCCCGTTACGACGTTAGCACCAGAGGAAATCACGTGAGTTTCGCGCGCGCCGCGTTTCCTTTGCACACGCACGCCACCGAAAACTTGCACTTAGTGTCGAAAAATCATACCTTTCCAAATTTTTACAAACTTTTTTGGAAACTTTTTTTTGTGAGGACAAAAAACTTTACAACTGTTTGGACTAAACCACTACTGGAATTGGAACTTAATTTTGAAAAGGTAAAGTTTTTTGAAATTCAATTTAAAAATCAAAAGTTATTTTTTAAATAACTTGATATTAATAATGGTAATTTTATGATAATAATTTTCATATTTGTTTTTCCATCAGTCTGAGAGTGTTTTGTATTTATATCGGCCACTGGAGACCGACATTCGTTACACACCGGAATTTATTAGTATTTTTTGTTCGTAGGCTGGGAACACCACTGTGTGTTTGCTATGTGCGCTCGTTTTTCATATCTTTTGACACGCATTAAGATATATTTTCGTTCATTATATATCTCTGTGGCGTTCCCGTATCATTTTCTTAACTCTGCCACAGTGAGCGCCACTGTGCATCGAGGAAAATTCCCGATTTGTATAATATGCCATAATATACGAGCAGCGAGTAAAACGACAAGAAAACTTTTATACAATGATGCATTCGTATTTAATTGCGTCATCGATTTTCACTTCTACTTTACTAATAAATATAAAAATTTTTCCCTCCCATAAAAAATTTAAAAAGACCAAAGTTTTTTAAAAATTTAAAAAGACCAAATTTTTTTAAATTTTTTTGCTTTCGAAATTCATTTGGAATGTAAATAAATAAATGAAGCCGACTACGAAAAATTTAAATATTTGATTTAATTTGATTTGATTGATGGGAGGAGAAAGGTGTAACAGCTGGAGTTTGAACCAAAAGCGTTACGAGAATTTGAATAAGGACGGCGGCAGCGTTGAAAATACAACACGAAAGTACAATATTGATACAGTGGGGCTAGCCTGCTGGCCGCGTCGTCGCGGATTTTCCACTTTTCCGACGACTGTTAAAGGAAACGAACGAATTAGCGACACAAAGAAGAGCGAGCGCGATTTTAATAATTTTCTTTAATTACACCTCGTTTGCCTATTTTCAACTGTTTCTAGCTTGTGCTCAAGTTAAGTCAACTTAAGTTGTTTGCACGTCACTTTGGAAACTCTTTAATTTGTTTGCAACTCACGTCGCGTGCTTCTTTCATTTATTTTAAAAATGCAACCATTAATTTGTGCGCGATATTAAAATGATAGATTAAAAATGAAATTCAACATTTGGAATTTATTTTTGATGTATAATGAGCGGTTCGTTTTTATAGTTATTGCTGATGAATATTTGGAATTATTACATTTGCTGTGTAATAATTCATTTGATTTCGATTTGATTCCATAAAAAGTAATGTTTTGAATTGGACGTATCTCTATAAATCAACAAATCTGATGCATTTGGAAATGTAGGTTTTATGTGCTTCAATCAATACGAATACTAAAGTTTGATTTGATTAAAACTATTCTTACAATGTAATTTTAATAATACTAAAATTTGTAACATTCATTGTAAAGTTTACTAATACCCGAGTGTTTCTAGGAAATACAAATAAAAGTATTTGAACGTTATGCAATTCCAAACTAAAACTAACTACGAGAGATGCCACAACTCGAGGCATTGCAATGCATCCGCATCCATCTTCTAACGAACACAGCATCCAAATTTTCTTTTAATTTAATTAACGCTCGCGCACATCGGAAATGTTCTTTTATGACTTTCGCTTCTTCACCGAGAAAGTAGCAATGTGATTATACTAGCTAACTAGACTAGATTACAAAACGATTGTTTCCACTTGCGTCTACGTCGCATCGTTTTCTTTGAACAAATTAAACCTTAACGAACTCTCGCTTCTAATTAATCCCATTGTATACAAATTTTAAAGACAACTCAAGTAAGAATTTCAGTCAACTTCCAATCATTATTTGTTTATATTCTCAAGTCCTACTTTTCTTCTTCTCGATCAAACGCAATCGAAGTTGAATTAATTAATACGAAGGAAACAACCATTGTTTTTTCATTTGCGAATGTTTTACGTTCAGCAAGCAGTGTATAATTAATACAATTAAGCGCCTTAATTACTTATGTATGAAGAACAAGAAGAGTGAGTGAGAGGCTAATACTCCTGAAGGCATTAAACGTGATCAATAGGTTAATGGATTACGTTGGCTTTATTCTGGGAAGTCGTTTCATACGAGAATCCTTGATGTGAGGAAGGATGTCTCTCACTTCATTGTGGCGCTGACGACGCGACGTGAGTGAATCAGAACACTACCACCATCCTCATCCCTTATCCTTTCATTATAACAGAAGAGACCAGGCGGGATAGGATAGTGGGTGGCTTAGTGTGAAGTCTTCAGGAGGGCGAAAGCATCGATCAACCGGCATAAATTCAATTAAAAAACTTCTTGATCCCATTCGGATATTCTGAAACGGGTTCTCCTTCGATATGTCAAAAGTTATTTGCCGGTTATGCTGGTTATGCCCATGATGGCCTTCATCATCGTTCGATTCTACTATTACATTGACGCCAAAGCCCTGAGTCCTGAGCCCTTCCCCGTCGAATTTTTTTCCCTTAGCGATATGCACGGTTAGAGAAAAAATTTGAAGGGTCCTGCCATTCTTATCTACTATATAATACACGTCAATAAATATAAAAATTAATTTTGTAACATCATTGGATGATCATCACTTGATCCGTATCGGGTCTTCCTTTTTACTACCACTTTCATTTGTAAATGTCAGAAGACTTGACTTATTTTTTTTTCCAAATATTCTCTTAAAAGTTAACCCGTTCTAGTTACATTTAACATTCCCACGCATTCATTCGAGTGAGGTTAATTTAAAGCCGCCGATTATTATATAAAACGTAATAATTTAAGGGGTTGGTTTTACGTGCCCGGTTCCTTTTCTATTACAATCGTTCCTAAACGCAATGAACCGACTCGAGGTACATAAACACATACACATTCTTACACAAATACTCGGAGGCGGTAGCAATGCCTCCACTTATTCCTCTTTTCCGTTTGGACCTTCCACACTTCTCTTGCTGCGTGTGAACCATTCGTAGTCCTGCCTAATGGACCGGCGATAATTACTTTACGGAAAACGGCCCTCGGCTCTTTCGATATAGAAGGAGGAAGGGAATTTCAACAACATCAATAATAATTATAAATCTTCACGCACACCCCTAGCTCTTATTAAATAATTACGCCTGATTAGAGTTTGATTGCTTCGCCACCGACGACGCGACGCTACACCAATTTTATCTTCATTTCCGCTTCTGCGCTCTTTAATAACCGACTTTTATCTTAGATAATAATTGTTGGGGTGTATTTTTATCGGTGATAAAATGCGAATGGCAATTATCAACTGATATTTAACGAATCAGTGGTTTTAAAACTTGGATTGATTGATTTGTTGAGATTTGTTTTTCTAGATGGCGTATAGTGCAATTGACATTTTTTGTCAGGATTTGTTCGTTGGTAGTTTTAACTTCGAATTAAGCTACTGCCAACGTAGCACGTAGTTTTTTCTTCCTTTTAGTTCCACGTTACATTTGCATTTTCCAGTTTGCGATCCTTTAGTGGGCATTTTTGAGATTATAACCAAAGTATTATGCGGTTTATTATTTTTGACAAAGCGTTATAAAAGTTTTATCTGCATTTTCTCATTGTTTTGGTTTTATAGATTGGATTTTTTATTCCTATTTGATTTCTGTTTTCTGTGCATCAGTTTCATTACAACTCTGGTGACGTTTTTTAATTTTTAGTTTATTTATGGTTTCTTTATAGCCGTTGTAAATAAGGAAATATAAAGGATACTTTTATTATAATCGTAATACGTATGTATCTGTCGTAATAGTAACTATAACGATTTCGAAACCGAAGCAGATTTTTTATATTTCAAAATTAAAAATATTTATTATAACTTCCGGGTATTTATTTTAAAACAAGAAGGACTGCTTGAAGTTAAAATAAATTACTTTCATGAAAAACCTATTAAGGAACTTCGCAAAAAAAAAACAAGAAGAAAAAAATGCTTATTTGCTAAACGGTTTCTTGTTTCAGTTAATCCTCAAGTCTCCAAGAACGTGTTACACATTTAGTACAGTCCAGATGTGGAAGTTAGTGCACACGATGCGTGAAAAATTCAACTCGTAGCCATTTAAGTAAACGCGTCCTTGTTGGATGTAGTTGTAATAACAAGAGAGAGGTCTTTCGGATCAACTGTAATTCAATTACAACTCCATGCCCAACGAAATGATATTTTTACCGGGTTTGCTTCTCCTTCATCTTTCCACTCAAGCAAACCGAAGCGAACGATTGCGAATTTTCTTCTTGTGATATTCGAAGGTTGAAAGATCGAATTTATATGAAGGAAATCAAGCCGTATTACCTAATTGCTTCGAATCGAGTCCATAATAGAAAATTCCTATAACGTTTACAATCCCGTCGCATCGTCCTCGACGGTTGGTTGGCGTTATTATTAAAGAAGCAGATAACACACTGAACCACGAGTCAGTGCTAAACCGTGCGGGTGGAGTTTCCAAGCGTTTGAATAGTTTAGCCTTCGAGCGTAAATCCAATTCGTTTAATTAAACGCTTGCCGTGTTCGCTTAACGACAAAGTCGTATAGGTGAGGTGAATGCATGCATCGGTGTCGCGTCTAGTTGTGGAGATCGGAAAACGCTTTGCATAATTTTAACACTGGAAGGATTTCACTTGTTCACTTCGAAAGGGAATTAAAATTTTTAAAATTTAAAGAGCAGGGAAATGTATGTAGAAATTAATTAATGAAGATAAAGACAATGTCAGAAAGCTTAGAAGATTCCAAGGTATTAATTTGTACGAGAAAGGAGATTTGACATATCTTTGAAGAAGTTGGCATTCTGAATAATTTATAATTGCTTGAAAATAAGTGGAAATCCACAAACGCTTTGCATAATAGGTGCAAACGTGAAGGAATAGAGCTTGGAAGATCCAAGAATCCTTCGACATTAACCATTTACAGAGTACAAGTACATGAAACACCCACAGGTACAACATATGCGACATTGTAACTTCAATGTTAGATCTACAAATTGATATGCCGCTCTGCTTGAGACACAAAGTTGTATAATTATTACACGTTCGTGGATGCGGATATAAGTGGAAGATTAATAATTAATACGAGTGCTTTCGTCTCCGCAGAACTTCTAGCTTCTTCCGAGTACGTTGGTTCTCAAGCTCGGAGGAAATCACAGAGTATGTGAATCTGCATGCGAATGCATTCAGAACACGACGGTATAAACATGCAGACGACATGAACAGTCTGCACCCAAGTACATATTCGAGCGATGCCAGCAAATACAATGCAAGTTTGTGTTCTATTTGGGATAAGGTTGTCAGCAGAATGGTGAGACTGCTATATGCACCAGCGGGAATCAACATTTAGCGCAGCGTTACAAATATTTTAGTATTCTAAACGTGCATTTAGCTATGAATCACCGTTCCAATGGGAATCGCTTTGAGTTACTGCATACACGCTTTACTTGTAGTTCGACTGCTAGTTATAGACGACCGTTTGGAAAGTCTGAAAGGAAACTAAAGGACGAAGCGGCGGCAGCAAGGACCTTTTTCCTCAGTACGGGACTCTCTTCTACTACTGCCTATATCCGATATTATTAAACGAAGCGCACTGGGTATCAGCTGCTTGGATAGTCCCAACGACAATTCGTTGAGAACACATGTCTTAGATTACTTTATTCAGTTGAAAACATTTATTACTACTATTTCACCATTGTCATTATATAGAAAATAGATGGTCCTAAAGAATTATTTGATTTTCTCTAATTTTGTAATTTCTGAAGACTCAGTATTACTAAAATAAATCCAAAAGTTGTTAACATAATAGATCACTTTCCACAATCCACCAGGTCTGAAACTCAATACAAACGCATTGCTTTCAGATAATTTTAAGGGAGAGTCCTCCCTTTTGTTTTCTCCTAAAGTTATTATTTGAGTTTGGTGAACATTAGGCAGGGCATCACTTAACCTCATTTGAACAGGTCGATCAGGACTTCAGAGGAAACTCGTGCGTAGCGCACATTCAAAAACGTGTGGTGTAACATTCTTCACCTTTCACGTGCATATACAATATCTAGACGAGTGGAAAGCGAAAAAAAGGCTAGAACGCATTGTGAAATATAATGGAGGTAAAACATGCATTTTTATGAGTGTCACAAGGTTTTATGTTACTTGTACTTATATGAAAGCTCAAATGAAATGAAATGAAGTTACACACTCGCAAAGAAAGACTGTATATAGGAACATATTATATCATATGAAGTATTAAGGCGTTGGTTGGTTAAGCTCACAAGAAGAAATGTTTGATATGCATGAATGTGCTCGTTGTTTTACTGACCCTTTTAAGTTATGAATTCAGGACGCTGGTGTTGCTGGCTTTAGTTTATAATCAATAAATGCTGTTTAGATAAGATTGAATATTAAAGATGTTTGAGTAACTTCGATGAGAAATTTTTTTGTATAAAAAAGTATTTGTTTAAATAAAATAATAGGAAACGTCTAAAATGCGACAGTGTGAGATAAATAAATTCCGCATTGTTCATAGTTTCAGACTTTCATGAATCACATCCTATCTATTGGTGATAAAGTCGCCGGGATTTTCTGATATTTGAAAAAGTTGTTTGAGGATATTATTGGAATTCTGTTCTGTGCAGAGAGTTTTTAAATCTCTATGAATCACAATTGGTCACAAACTGAACATTTTTAGCAAAATTTTTATGAGCAACAGGAGCAATTTTTGATTTAAAACTTCCTGTCACTTTATTTTCCTTCGTGTTCTGTTCTTTTACTAAACAAACAAACGAAATTAAACTAAACAATTAAATATTTTCGATTCGACAATAATATGACGTAGGTATATAGTATTGAGTAAACATGATGAGTTTGCTTTTCATGTCATTTTATAAAATATCAAATCACCTCTACACTAAAGTTTCATTTCAAACGAGTGCAAAAGTAATTGCTTCTGGGAAATGTAACTGACGGGTATTTATTATTATTGTCAAATGCATATAGAAACAAGTGCTTCGAATCGGTTTTGATTTATAGTTGTAATTTTAAACTTATTGCAATTCAGAAAAGGGAAATATAAAACAAGCCGCAGTTAACTGAAAGGTTTGTAATTAATAAACCGTCTATAGGAAATCGCTTTTATTTATTTAAGTTAGTACTTAATAAAGTTCTTTTGGCAAGTTTGCAATATCTTATCTAATAAATTTACTGCTGAGAAAACCAAAATTTTGTAATGTTGCCAATCTTTCTATGGTTCAATGAAAACACAATTTTTGCGAAATTTAATTATAATAAGTAAAAATGCTTGAATTTTACTTGATTTGTTATGCTCATAGCGACTAATTTCCTGAAATTTAGAAATTGAGCGATTACTGCAATCACATTGAGTCATGTGGAGGCGCCGGTCATAGTAGCGTATACGAGAAGTCTAAATAGCCTACCTTCACAAAAATCATTCTAAATAAACAAATAATAATTTTATTTGATAGTTAAATATAATTCCCCCCTCCTAACCCCCCAAAAAAACAAATAACTTCATTTCATAATTCAAAATTCATTTAAAAAACTTTTTGAATTGTTGATTGATAATTTCAAGCATTTTCCAGAATGTATAATAAAAATTCCTCGACATTTTTCTCTTTTCGTACTCTTCTACTTCTTCTTCCTGCATATAATTATAAATTAGGCAAATTTTTATGCCCCGACGCAATTATATTATTCTATTCTCCTCTCTTGTTCGTTCCGTTCTGACAATGATATATACGTCTCGCGTGCGTTTTCATGTAATATAATTTTTTCGGGCAATAAACATAGGAATGCTCTATTATTCGAAATTGGCGTGTTAATAATAATGAAAGTACGCACTCATTACTTCCCCGTACATTTTCCTTCGTCGCCAATGAAACCACGCACACGAGCACTTCATAATGGTTAAACAAGTACCACAGAAGGGTGGAACAAAGTGTTGCGTTGTTCCTCCGGCGTATATCACACATGAGATGGAGGCGGAAAAAGGTAAAAACTCAATTTTTACTTTATCAAATATAAATCTCAGCTACGCTTGTTGAAGAAAAAATAATGTATATAGAATGCATGCCTGAGGTGATGTGTGATGCATATATTTTTTGGTTTGAGGAAACTTACAGAAGCGAAGGGTTCTTTTCGTGTTTCGATTTTTTTATTCTACTTATTTATTAATACACTCACACACATATACATGAGCCCTACTCTTTTCTTTTGACATCCTAGAGAATTTCATGATTCTTAAAATTTCCAAAAATTCAATAATTTTAATCTTGTGAGTGTGTCAAAACCCTCGTTAAATTAAGGTCAACGACAGTGGAAAATTGAAGAATAGAACCGAAAGAAAATACCAGGACTTGATCCTAGTTGAGCGATGACTAATGGAATATATTGTGTTTACGATTCGACCGACGAAAAGGCTATAGGCGAAGAGACATAAAAATATTTACGAAGAGATGATGACGATCCGTTCGACCAGCTGCGAACGGAAGTTGTATGCGAGCGAAGGTCCTTCGTAGCTAACCTATAAAGACGAAAGACGAGCAACTAGTTAGGAGGTATAACCTCGAAACCTTCTAGAATCGATCAGGAGGATTCCGAGTGGCTTGGACTCATCCATCAATTCCGAATCTCACTTTATATCGTTCCTCCTCGTCTATATGCATACACTTACATACAATTTGTTTTGGGAACTAGACAAGCCAACAACCCAACAAGTATAGATTGCTGCGTGTAGGCTTTTCGATCATGAATAGTTAAAGGACGAAAAGGATAGCGAGATTACCAAAATCGCAATAATTTAAATTAGTAGCAAAAAGTCGAAAAGCCAATTTGTCAGTAGAGGTTTTAAATGTTCGAAAGGAGATGAAGTGAGTGAAGCTTGGAAATTTAAGTGGCGGTTGGTTTTTGCAACGTGCTGTGAAAGGACCGCAAATTTAGACTTGAATTCGCTTCATTGAATAGTGGGTACCAACTCAAAGTCGATACTAAACCGAAGTCGAATTTGGTTTAGTGGATGCATCCTATCTTTGATCTTCAATAAACGTATATTTCCACGTTTACACACTTTGCAACTTTATTTCTGGTTTAGATATTTTATGAGACATCTTAAAATATATTTGGAATTTACAAATTTAGTAAAATTTCTAAAACTTGTTATTTATTATAATTAAAGTCATCATATCAGTATAGAGCAGAAGCTGATAGTGGGAAGTGCATTGTGCAAGACAAGATGATGGCATCAAGAGGTCGCTCGCTTTTGAGCGGTTTATATCGGAAAAGCATTTAAAATTCTATCCGCATCCAGAAAAGCCGTCGGTTAGGAGTTTTTATCATTTAAAAATAAAAGTCACGAGTATAAAGTAATCATGCATGTTAGAGGTTAAATCCCTTATCGTAAAGGATGGCGCGTGCATACCCAATGAGGAAAGCTTCTGGTGCACAGAGTCTTGGTTGCTGTCGGGTAACGAAAAACTAGTCGTCTCGACTTGGCGTTGTTTTTCCAGCATGAAAATGCACGACGGCGTACGTAATTTCACTACGCGCGCACTACGTAAATATAGTATATTTTTCAACACACCGCTGGCATACGATAATACATTGTTACAAAAACATGCATCTAGTGAAAAAGCCAAAGGTACAAAAAATACATAAAACGCGCTTCACTTAACAACAGCTAACCTATGGAAAATCCTTCAAATAATTTCAAATTTGTTCGAGTCTTATAGACTTAAATATAAATCCTTGTAAATATTTAAATAAATAAATATTAAATGTGAAACTACAACGAGCTTGTATCTAACAAACATGAAAACAATAACAGTTTGACAAGGGAATGGAAAATGTAAACTAAACTTTGTACGATCTGAAAAATATCAATATCGAATAACGAGAACACCTCGATAACGCTTACAATAATCTCCATCGTTTCAACCATTCCAATAATGCAACGATTTTCTTGTCCTTTGCATTCGAGCGCATTTGTTTTTCATTCTTTTTATACATAAAACCTTATTGTTATTGTTATTCCTCGGTACAATCGACGTTAACTTTCCCAACTTGGCGGTGGCTCTTGAGCAAACCGACGACAGAACGTCGAAAACATTTATGAATCGGTCACGTATGTGGTTAACGATTGCTTTCCGACATATTCCATTCATTCTATGCTTTTTTACAATTGACCAATTTCAATCTATAACATGCAAAGAGCATATTTCTATTCCGTTGGTTATGTGTAATAACCAAGTCAGTTTTTCCAGGAAGGATCAAAAGTCACCTAACCAAGTCTTAATCAATTTTCCAGTGTTCCAAATAGCTAATTTAACTTAACAAAGTCCCGGATTAATTTTTCCTACTCTAACCTGAAGAAATCAATAGCTTACTAGTTTTCCTCTCTTCTCCATTTCCAAATACCCTATTGTTTAAACAATATATGGCACAATAATGTATTTAAACAAAACTAACGTTTACCTTCGACGTTATTATTATCGTATAGCTATAACGATTAAACAGGTAGAAGTTGCGTATTGGTGAAGGGGTTAATGCTTTAGAATAGGTAAATTGAACATGCAACTGGTTACAAAACATTGTTGAAATGCTACGTGGTGAATACAAACTGTGGATGGTTTTCGTATGGGAACCTTGCAACCAACCGCTTGATGGAAATGAACATTTCGTTCGAGTTTAACTATGGCTACGCTATTTAAAATGCAGTTAGTTTAATATTAAGTAAGGCCTGGGTAAATATTGTACTTGTAATGGTAATAATGACTGCATTCTCATTGCTGTCGTGTTTGATTAAGGGGAATTTAATTTTTAACTTGCATGTCTCGTTAATTCATAATTGTAGAGGTACTCGTATTCATTCATCAATTTGTTTTATAACTTTTCATTTCTTAATTAGAATAGTGTATTATTTAAAAATCAATTTCTCAAAGGGTAAACTATCTGTCTGATCGGATGTCCATTGTTACAACTAAATTAGAAAAGTACACATGCCCACCAACATCAATAAGTTGGTGTAATATGGATGTATGGGATAACTAACTAGAAGTACTTCAAGGGAGCTTGTTAAATAGTGAAAATGAATAGAAAACCAACTGTTCGATAGTCCATAGGTAGATAACACTTTGCACAAGTCTTTTTGTTAGGATGGTGTAAATAGAATGAAAAGCTAGCAAACACTGATTGCCAATTTCTGCGAATAGACATTGAGTTATAGTTCAGTACCCTCCTTTACCATGTGAAAACACTTTTTATTACCAGACAATTTATTTAAAATTGAAAATAAAAAAGGAAATTTATTTTCTATACATTCCTTAATCGAAAATTGAAAATTTGCAAAAGGATTATAACCCACAAATTTCCATAAAGCTTCATTCAAAAAAATTCAAATAACGCCACCACAATAACCAAAAAACGAAACAATTTAGAATGTTAATTCCCCCTCATCCTTCGAATTTTTTTTTCATTTTCTTCATTGTCCCTTGCATTTCCACGCGAAAAACACTTTATAAAGCATACACAACAACTGCAAGCTCCGGAAAAAAGCTGTAAAACGACAACGAAAGCAGAAAACAGTGAAACTCAGATGTCCTAGACGTGTGTACTCGCGCAATATCTGTGCAGAGGTTGTGAAGCGTGCGCTGGCAGAATTTATAAATGCCCTTCACGCATACCGAAGCAACCAACCAGCCACATTCAAGCATACGTTATGTGAAAATGCGAAGGGAGAGAAAAATAACATGTCTGAAAACAGCTGCAGAACAAAAATTCAGCGTGCACCGACTCCTGCTGCTTCGATGCATTTTAATTAAAAAGGGACAGACTGTTTTCACCAATTAACAAATAATAAAACGGATTTAATAATTTGTTAATTAACTAGGAGAGCGATGTTGTGTGCGCTTCATCGCCATTGGAAAAAGCGTTCGTTGGTGATGCGTATTCGGTGTACATTTTCACGCAATGATAATTATTGCACGACTGCAATTATTTTATTTCCATTACGTCCTTTGTAGACCGTAATGGACAAATAGATGAGGTTTGTGAATGACAACTCGGGCGAAAGCGAGTTCTATTTGTGATTATTTTTATTTTCATGAATTTTCCGGAAAATTTTAATGGTATATTAATTTTTACCTATTCCGAACTATAACCGCCCCTATTCAGATAATCTTCGTAACCTAATTAATCATTCAAGTTTAAAAATTTTAAAGTCTCGTAATAAATCATCAGATATAAGATTATATGTAATCTTATAGATAATACAATCAATTCTAAAAACGTCACCATCATAAACCGAATTTTTATAAAACTTGATGAATTTATTAGTAATTCATCAACGTCGCATACTGTTGGTTGGCACTTAAAATTGATTACCTTTAACATCGTCGCTAATTGGAAGTTCATTATGTAATATCTATCAGCGTTACTTTGCCTTTATTCAAGTGCTCATTTTTTGCTAAATAGCCACACGCGCGTTTTGCCATCAGTTTTTGTTCTTGATACTAAAGGCGTCGTTATTGGCGTCATCATCATCATCAACAACACGCTTCTCTGCTCTCAGTAACATTAACAATATTCATGACTCTCACACCATAAAAATAACAACAACGAAAACCAAGACAATGAATAAATGAAGAGTAATTGAATAAAAAAGGCATCGTGATGAAAAAGGATAATAAAAAAGCAGAGAAGAAAAGAAGCAATATGTCATTTTGGAGATTTACAATCTGCACGAATTTCACCTATATAGGAGTAAAGTAATAATTGCAAGACTTCATCCAATTAGTCAAGACAAGTCACATAAATTATCCGAAACGTTCCTTTTGGGTTTTTAACCTCTTGACGGCATCGCCATGGGCAACACTTGTAATTTTCGTTTCTGTTGTCTACAGAAGTTTGCATTCGCTTGGAGGAAGCTTAGAAGACTAACAAAGTCAACCCAGTAGGTTCTGTTCTTGGTTGAGCATATCCTATGAGTGATATTCGCAGAAGTGGCGTACATCCTATGACTCGTCTCAAGTTTAGCGAAAGCGCGAAACTTATCACATTAATAATACAAACACATTTATTTTATGTCTGTATAGTGGACGAAATGTCGTCTTGTGCGAGTGCACATGGCGTTATACTTCATGGTTACTTCTTTCTAACTTGTATGAGACACTTAATGCAAATGAAGAGGAGGTAGAGGTAGGTAGAGTACCTGTAGTAATGTCGAGTTTCCGCAAATGTAAATTGGTATGGGAGATAATGAGAGATGCGTGTTGGTTCTGTATTCATAATTCTACTAGGTACTCAGTAGCATAAAATGTGATTTGCTTGAGAGTATTTTAAGGTTACCAAGCAAGCTTTCTTTCTTTCTATGGTGTATATGCAAAATTACTTACAGGTACTTTGTCTGCGGTAGTTTAGTGGTTTACAAAGGCTTTTCTTGGGTTTGTCTTCACTTATCTTAGTTAATACTAGTATTTACTAGGATAACTTTAAGATCTAGTGAGATTAACCACCTTAAACGTAAGTAATTCAATTTTTCTAACTTCAAAATTGATTTAATCTTACTCAACTAATTTTCCACAACGATTAACATCAATGACCGACCAACTTCAAAAAATATATTTATCAAACCTCCAAAGTAAGTAAGTAACTCACTCAAAGATCTTTAAATCTAAACAAACTTTTCCTATTCTTATTTCCTCTTTACTCCTTGCGAAAAAAATGCAGTGTGTCAGAATCCTAAAAAAGCTTATTTATTTCAAGGAAACCCAAGGATTTTTTTAAGGACCGAAACATATTGTATAGCGAGAACAAACGGCAGTAGGGTGATATCTGTTTTAGAAGTTTGGAACATCGAGCGGGACGTCCATCCTCGCACACGAAATGAATAATGGTGGCACCAGTATCATTCGCTGCTTCTTTCAGCAATAATAAATGGCCAAACAATAAAAAAGAGAATTTCTCGCTATCTCTCCCAGCTTCCTTCCTGTCAGACACCAGCCGGTTAGCTGTTACCTTACGTTCCTTTTTCTTTTTTTTTAAACCACCTCCGAATCCCTCAAGTTCTTCGTACGCTCAACTTAATTCTCCTCCGGCGCTAATTCCAACGTAAAAGCTTAATTTAAGTTTACAAATTCGTTTTATGCTTTCATTTAGCTAGAACGCGTTTGAGTTTCTAGGCGTGATGTGATTTTTGTGAGTTTTAATTTAATGCTTACATTCCGTGTTTAATTATAATAGAAACAAAAAATTAAAGGAGAATTATGTTTAAGTGACTACTTTCAGAATTTAAATGAAAATTAAGATTTGGCAAAGTTTTAGCAATATTGGGATTATAAATTATGAAATCCATAAATACAAGAAATATATTTACGTATTGTTTGTATTAATGGCAAAGTCGGTTTGAAAAGCACAAGAAGAAGATTTATATGTCAGGAAAACGCACGCATTAGATTTGTTGCTTGCTTTCATTTGTTCGCTTCGGTTTTGTTCATCGGAATTGTGTATGGTAGTAGTGTTTAGACAAGGAATGTGTATAGCATGTATGCTATTACCTTTTTCTGCTTTTTCCCATTTCATTTCGTTGCGCCACTAATCGAATTACATTATATTAGAGTCTAATTCTATTTTCCTACTATAGCGCGTATGCTTCCTGCAGGTACGTACGTATACATTGCACTAAATCGATGAACTAAACAAATTTCCCGTTGCTACTATTAATTCAATCATTCCCTAGGCTTCTTCCTCCTTTTTTCCTCTTTATTTAATGTCTGCGTTGTTTCAAACACAAAAATCAGCAGTTCCATTTTTAAACATCTCAACATTTGGAGAAATCAAGGATTCTAGAGAATAAGGACCTTCTCAAATTGTGATTGTGTGTCTGGCGTCTTGGAGGGCTTGATTTAAAAATGAATGACGCAAGCAAAGCTTGATTTTATTAAGGCTTCACAGTCTTTTGCGGTCTTATACCTATATTGTTCTGCTGCGTGCACGACTCAGATCCTTGCTGGCGAGGCAATCCTATGAGCTAGTTGGTCCCTCAGGTTCCTCATCTTCCGCTCACAGAGGAAAGGAAAATGGAATGAATAAATGTTAAACTTGGCCTGTGCCACCGTAAAAATATTCAGACTAACGATATGCAATTCAAACAATTTTTCTTTTAAATTCACTTAACGAAAGACCTTTTTAGGAAATTTCGGATTTTTCAAACAAATAAATGTAATTTTCATCATTACTTCATTTCGGATTCTATTTCTTTTTTGTTTGTAACAAAGCATTCCAGACAAGTGTTGGGAAATATGTGAAAACCTATCCGAGGAATGTTCGTTAGCATCATTGCCCAAGTGCACTTGCCCTCGCAGTCCAAACATTGTGCAATTTGAATTACGCGTCGGGAACGAGTGGTGTACTGGTTGAGTAGGGAAGTGCCTCGTACAATAAATTATTTTACGCGATCATAAAGAGAAACCGAGACACAATCGTTTTGTTCTACTCCATTCTCTACTCGAGGTGTGCATCCAGAGATTCCACTAGAGCGAGTCTTATATTGTAACTTAACTAAGTACATTGTACTAAATAAAAAAAGAATTTTCCAACATCTACACCTTTCTTCCCTTTTCTTATTCTTTCTGTCTGACTGATTTTTCGTAATTGATATTTATTTTCAATTACAAAATTTAAAAAAGTAAATGGAAAGTTATACTTTCTGATATAAAAATAAAATCAATTTCATGTTTATAGAAGAAGAAAATGAAGTTGTAAAAATATAAAAATATCATCCCCATAAATGGTCGAAGACTTTCGAGAGTTGAGGACCGAAATGAAAATGTAAGGAAAAGTTAAGGGCGATCACGCACCGTTTCGTAGAAGAGAGGAGAATCGAGTGAAATACGTTAAGGGCGACGCGACTAGTGATTTATGAACGGGGAATTTATTGCGATTTTGGGAATTTTAAATCAAAGCACATATAAATCAAAATTCGAAAACTTAACGTTGATATTGCATTTAGAGAAAACGCCGGAGACATTTCCCATGTTCGTGGGGTTTGTTTGCATTACTTATATTGGAATCTAGTTTGAGTGACGTGTCGAAATATTGTTGTTGTATTTGATTCCAATGAAAATATACTACTTGTATTTTATATAAGCGTTTCTTTGTTTTACTAGACAATTTCCCGAAAGTTTTCCAGTCATAATGGACTCGTATGTAATTTTGTAATGTAATTGCTAAAGTTTCATAATTTCTATGGTGACACATGACATTATTAATATTGATAGGTGGTTTATATGCGATATATATAAATGCATAAATATCCCGGAATAATTCGCATCTATAAATTGTTCTCGCTCACAGTAAACTTGCTCCATTAATTTCCTCTTCGTAGTCACTAATTATGTTCGTGCTCAGGATGGTGACATTCCAGATAGAACTAGGTAATGCAATTTCAGTGGGAAATTTATTTTGTAATTTTAAATTTCCTGTTTTTATCTATTGAAAGTTAATTTAGAAAATTATAACTTGAGTTTAAATCATTTTAGAAGAAAACAAATTTAAAAATTTTGTGTTTCAAAGTTAAGTTAATTGTTAATACATTAGAAACTTATATTCTTCCATAAAGAAGAGATTTGAAAATATTAAAACTTTTTCAATTGAAATGTAAAAGTGTAGTTAAGTTACATAAGTTCCCAAGTTATTATGTCTTTTACTGAGAGGGTTTCTGTTTTTAAAGTTTTGCTTTTCTTGTTGCAGGTAAAACGTTTGTTACGAGTCGGAGAAGAGAAGCAGCTGGGATCTCCAATTCGTTCCTTGGTTTGTGTACTGTTTTGTTCAGGACGATATAAAAATACAGCAAATACACAAAATTAAACTTTATATTCTTCCCGCTTCTATTCATTGGCAAAATTATAACATCCGACTAAACAAAACAACCTTGGAAAGTACTGAGTTTTTAAATTTTCTTTCAAGCTTTTGAGTCACCAAGTAAGACTCATAAAAAGCGAACAAATTTACTTTTGAGCTCTAATTTTAAAATTCTAAAGTTTAATTTTACTTAACTTTTCATAAATATTTTTGATCATATCCTATTTATTTCTACCGTATTTTTCTTTTTTCCTAAATTAAAATTGTAGTTTTTTTTGTTGTTGGGAACTTAAAAAGCGCTTTTCTTTTTTGCAACTCCTTGAACGACGGCGTCGCTTTGTCAAAGAGCAAGGTATATCAATGTGGTTGAGTCTAGTCATATATCGTACAGTTATTGAGGAAAAGTGTGTCGTAGTCGTATTATTGGGGTCGACTTCAAAGACGACTTTTCTCTGAACACAAAACCACACTACTGTCCTCTATCCTCCACCTTCCTTCCTTATTAGGAAGCACTGAGTCGAAACTGAGGCAAGTGAGTGTGGACCCGGACAAGGAATATCTCTGACACATAAGTTGGGCTAGTTACACACTGAATTAGACCTGAACGTCATCAAATTTCATGATCAAAGCTGAATACCTTCAGATTGGTTGGTTACCGAGTCTCTCAAAGCTTTCTACACCTAAATTACGCCACATTAGTGAGCAAGCCAACGTTTAATAAAATATGACCATTTTAAAAATTCAACCAATTAATAATTCACTTGCAATCCGGAAACATTTAATGACCTCGAAACCAATGATAAATATTTACATGAAGGCGTCAAATATTATGATTTCCTTCGAGTAAAACGTTGCAAAACGATTGGGCGTTTAAGGTCTCGAGAGTAAAACGTGGCGGATCCGAATGTACGAGCAAACGATTCCACGTTGTCCTAATTGAATTAATAACGCCGCATTATGAGCGATGCGGTTACTAAGAAGGGATATTTATCTAGCGCAAATTGTTTATTCAGGGGAGCTGTTTACCTGAGAGTTTAATCTTGGGAGTCTTCCCGCTGGAGATGCGGTTTCACTCGTTAAACCTGCTTTTCACAGAAGGATAACTGTGCAAGAAGGTTTGAATGGCATGCTATGCCGCAACAGAGGTAAACGTAATATTTTTTATTGGTGCGACGGTGGGAAACAGATTGTAAGTGTTTGCAAAACGCACGAGGTTATGATAATAAAAGTGAGTGATGTAATCGTTGTGGAAAACAAGCGGGAACACCATTTCAGGAAGAAAGAAAACGAGGAAGAAGCTTTTTGTTATTCTAGCTAGGTACAATTTGGAATTGCAATCTTTGGGGACTTACTATTTTAATATTGAATATAAAACAAATAGGGTATTGGGAAACACGAGAGTAGTAAATTTGCATTTGAATTAAATTAAAAATGAAATATTTATAGATAGTAGAGGTGGGCCGGTAGCCATTTGAAATTGCCAAAAATTATTTTAAAAATTTTCAAAATTCTTCATAAAAACAAAGCAAGAATCATAAAGAAGTCAGTTGTGATAAATTGAATTTCGCTTTATAGCTTAACATAAATATTTAAAGCAAACCGAAAGAATTAGAAAGCTTATCCCGAAATGGAAAAAAATCCCCTCATATAAAATTAAATACACATCCACAAATAAACTGCGGGCTTAACGATTATATCATTTCCAAAAGGATAATACCACAATATCCATCGGATAAAGTGATTTATGAACTTTTTTAATTAAAAGCAAAACCAACAATAATAATAATGTAAAACTAATAATTTATCTCTTGGAGCTAATATCGAGAAACTCATCTTTTCATATCCAAAGAACTTCGAACCCAAACGAACAAATCTTAACGACGTTTACTTGTCTAAGTTGTAACGTTCCTGTAGTGTTTTTGTTGTGCGCTTTTCCTCGCACAGTGGAAAAGAGCGTGAAGAACAAAGCAATCAAAAGGAAAGAAAACTTGTGTATAGAGGTCGGGGGGAAAACGAAAAGAACCACATTGTTAATGGTCTTTCTCTCGTCGGTACGATACAGCTCTCCAAGGAGTAGAAAGCGAATGCACGTGCTGTGGGCGCTCGAAACAACACGAAGACTACCTTATTGGTACCAAGTGTCCGTTCGCGGTTTCATCGGTCTGTTTACTGCCACTTTTTCCCTCTTTATACGTCGACCACCAAAGGGAGCAAGTAAGTTCTTCACTCGGTGCTAGCGTTCGTATTTGTTCAAGGAAGAAACGTATACACTTCAAACGCATACATCGTAATAGCAGAGTTATCATTATTCCAGTCAGCATTCGAAGCGAATAAGACTCTTTGCTCTCTTTACTCGTTTGTCCGCAAAATGTTCCGACGTTATTTGGGGTTGCGGTGGTCGCTTAGTTTTGAATTCGTTCGCATTGTGCATTTAACTGAGTCGGCTGGTTGGTCGGTTCGCTCGCGAGAGAGAGATTAATATCGTGGTGGATGCGCCGGGACTGGCTACAGAGAAATGTATGTGTTTCAAGGTTTTAATACTTGCAGTCGCTTGAAAGAAGCTGTTTACTTTAAAACACCCGTTTTAAATAAATAGGGCGCTCGTTTACATTTTCGGGGTGAACCAAGTCAGTCGAGCTATTTTTCATTCTGTTTGGTCATTTTATATAAAGCAAGCAAGCTGGGTAGACATTTTATGTTTGAAATTTTTGTTTTTATAATAAAATGACATAACTAAACTAAAGTAGAGGGAAAATTTAGTAAAGTCATTAAAAAACTATGATTAAATGATAAGATATTTTATGGTAATAAATCGTGCTTGATTAAGTTATTATCAATGTTACGAGTAGTTCTGAAGTATGCATAGACAACGCGGAAAATTCAAATCGCGCCTTAATATTTGATGAAACCCTTTATTTCCATAGATAATACGCTTTATGCAAATCCAGTGGTGAAACACAACGCGTCGGTTGGATACGATATCAATATAGGCTCGTAAGTATGTCGTAAAATTCTCATGCCAGTCGTGTTCTAGCTCTTTTGAACATTGATGTGCTTCATGTCTGTCGTTTTGTATACAGACCTTTAGCAAATGCGCGCAATTCACATGCAATATCACGAGTATTAAGTACTTATTACAATCTGATGTCATTCTTCTTTTTCTTATGAGTTTTGAGGTTACAAACATTCCGACCTTAATAAATATTCATACAGCTCCAAATTTATGTTATTATTTTTTTATTATGTTTACATTTAATTCTCTGATGCGTGCTACATTTACAAAATACAACCAAATTTGTTCTTTTTCCATTTTCTTTATGAATTTGCTTTTTTTTTCCCTTAAAGAAAGAAAATGGGAAATCGAAGAATCATTGCGTATTTTCTTTTTGCCCACATCCATTTGATATACGCACTCAAACTTAAGAAAGAATCCCTAAACTCCGGGAATCCCTTCTCATCGTATACAAAAAGTATATACTTACTTACTTCGCTCGCATTAGGAGGTAGCGATGCGGGAAATTTTGTTTGCGTAAATGTCATACGAGAGATGTGTATGAATTTTTAACTGGAAATCGTTTCCGAAGTGGAAATAGCTTTAGCAAGTATAACACACACGAACACGAGTCTAGTTACTATAGTAAGTTAAGAGCGCTGATGCAAAGCTGACGACATCAGAACGGAAGTCGTGTTGCTGAAATGAACTAAACGAAGATTGGAAAAAAGTTGGTAAATGTGTGTTATGCTACAAATAAGGGATGTGTGCATTGCGAATGATTCGAATGGTCGCGACTGAGTTTACTTTTCCCAACAGCAGCAGATTGCTGTTCCTGGCATTACCGTAAAGCGTACAACGAACACTACAGTTTACTTTCAATTTATTCTGGGACCGTTAGCAGCTTAGCAACTTCGCGAAATACAGACTTGAAGAGATATAGCACGTTTGCAATACATTCTTTTTTGATCTGCATGACTTTCAATTAAATTCTTTCAATCGGTACACAAATATCGATCGCAAAATGGAAACCTGCGACATATTTATGGTATAAACTTGTGACCTAATTAGGTATTCATCTGTAGGCCTTGTTTCCTACGAGTATTATTAAATAAACATTGAGATTGAAAAGCTTCAGTTTAATGCTTGTTTTATTCAAAGTAAGGAAATGAAAATTAATCATGTTATTATCTTTTTTTTTGTGTTCGTTCATTAATAATTTCTTAATGTTTATTTTATTATCTTGGTTTTTATAATAAGTAAACAAGAAATAATAAATTAAAGAAAATTAATTTCGTTATCTTTTTGTGAAATCAGTTGCAGATGTGTAACCCTAAAATAGTTGGCATAAAACATGTTGTGTTGGACTTGAAGAGATCCAAGTAAAGAATTATTTCTCATTGGGTTCCCAAACGAGAGAAAAACGTGCGTCCTAAATATGATTATATATTTCAAGAGTATCTACTGATTTAATTAAATAAATCCCATTAAAGCAACCGAAACCCCAACGGTTCCAAAAAGCGTAATTCCCGATTAGAATAAAACATTTGTATGTATAATATTCATTAAAATTTGAATTTATATCAGTTAATCAGAGTGTATAAGCGCGGTGAGAAAAACGAATAGAAGAGAAGAAAACATAATCCCTTTGGGGGTAAAATCTGAGTAAGGTATAGTAGGAAAAACACGTGTTTTCCATTTGGCTTTAATTAGTTTCGCGTTATCTCGCAGAATTTATCAAAACTAAAATATTTTCGACCGAAACAGAGCCATTAAATATTATTGTTATTTTCAGATGTGCCGAAAATGTTTTCGCTAGGGTATGAATGTTATATAATTTTACTCAATGGTAGATTTGATGATAAATGTGAAAGGTAAATTTTGACAGGTAAAACAATATTTGGTGAGGTTTGGAGTTTTAATTTAGTACAAACAAATGTTAAACCTTCTGCTAATATTATTCCATAAATCACGTGTAATAAATGTATTAACGTTTAGGGTTTAATTGATTAATAAATTAATCATTTATTTAAATCCATGTTTGCAATTAATTTGTGAGTTGTAAAACTAAACTATATCCATTTAGTAGATCAGTTCCAGTATAATTTATAGTTAGTGGTGGAAAACTAGCCGCAAACCATGGCTTAATTAATTTACTTGAGGAAGACGATTTCGTAGTCTATAAAAAATTGTTTCAAATGATAAAACATTTAGGTGCTTTTTATTATGCGCTAAAATTTCATTTCGCAACGTTAAACGACTGATTAGTGCATAGCTGATGCAGTGTGAAATGATTAAAACTCTGCATTTAGCTTTTACGGATGCAACTAACAGCAAAATGCACTTAAACGTTAGTAAATGAAAACTTTCATTAAAATGTTAAAAGCAAATATGATGTGTTATTTATATTTGTTTTTATATTGCTATATTTTTATTATCGTCTAACTATCTATGAAAAGGGTTGGAAGCGAAAATGACAGAATTGGGAAACTACAAGAGACAAGAATCGACATAGGTGCCTTCATCTGAAGTATCTAGTCTTTCTTAATGGAAAGCAAATCCCATTTACATAATGTAATTAAGTCCTCTCTGCTAGTGACTGGAAGGCCTAAGTGTACTTACTTCTATACACTTTATGCTATGCATCTTCTGCCTTGTCAATGTGCAATTGCTTTGTCAACGCGCTTCTTGTTTCATTACTTTTACATTTTGTAGGTTATTACAGTTGACGTTATATTATCGATTGGAAATATAAGATAAGACTTGAGATGTGAATTTTATAAAACTGGTAGCTACTGAAGTGGAGAATGGAATATATTGAGATGCTACTGTTGCTATGACACTTGGAAAATAAAAAAGTTTAGTTTACTCTGTGAGTTTTAATTTGAAAATAAATTGTAAATTATTTTATTTGTTATAATTACATTTTTTGATAATGTTTTACTCTAAATTTGAAACCAAAAATCAACCAAATATACTTTTATAAAATTTACCTCATGTAAAATTTTTAATTTTTAAATTTTTTTTATTTGATAATAAAAATAAAATTTTCTTTGAAAAAGCAGCCGTTTAGTAAGAAGTTTTGTTATTTCCTCAAGCTACCTTGTAAGCCTCTTAGAACTATGATTAATGATTACAACGGTTTTTTGCCCGGCGCTTTCTCCTGCTTTCTCAAAAGCAACAAAATGTCTTAGAGTAAACGCATTTAAGAAATAAATTAAACTTGGCGTTAGTTTGTTAACTTAATATTGATTGAATCGCTGAAGTTGGCACTCATTGTTTGCAGTTACTGCCTAATGAAATTACGTACTCCGCGTCCAATGGCAGTGTCATGTTGTAAATCGTTAATGCTTAGACGAGCACAAAATAAAATTACAATTAGTGTCAGCCTGCAGATTTTCTAATTAAAAATGCAATATGAAATTATAATAATAAACTTTCTATGCTCATAATAAAACTGAAATTGCAATTTAAAGTTAACGTGTGTATAGTGTTAATTTAAAATTTTAATTTTAAAATTTTATTTGACTTATTTATAAAATAAAATTTTAAATTTCAAAAGAACGTAAAGGAAAATTCAATTCGGAGGAGATTTACGTTAGGAAATTTCATATTTAGACAAATTTTAAACGTGTAGTCATATCCTTTTCCAGTCCAAAAACACCTTGAAGAAGATGTTGCGTGAGTAAAACCTACACGACGTTCATTTATATAGCTCATGCGCTATGCATACGATAGGATATACAAGGGCCGGTTGGCAAAAACGCATTCATCAAGCGATGCGACACGGGGATCCTTTTTATCTCCACCTGGTTTTTTGCAGGAGCAAGGACGACGCCGACGTGTTTGTTAGGTAGGAACAGGAAGCACGCGCAACCAAGACCCTAGGTGTCGCCTATGCGATGTGGCTAGGAGATATCTTGCCATGCACCCTCGACAATGGGACACGATATGTATAGTGGAAAACAGCTTTTTTTTATTTTGTTTGCATACAGCTTCCACGATGTTGCTCCATGCACGTAAAACAGTTTTATCGTTGGCGAAACAGACAACCATGGCCTATGGAAGGTTATCGTTAT
>JASKGN010029672.1:0-16222 GCA_030556245.1 Falagria sp. GC000072 | reverse complement strand
ATCAAAAGATGCAGAATTTAATAATCTATCGATTGATATAAATCTCAAAAATTTTCAGCAAGAAGTTTTCAAGTTATTGATAAATTAAGCGCTAATTGAGCGCTCAGAGATTAACAGAATCTTGCAACAGATGAGAAGCACAACAAGTTTGTTTCAAATTCTAAACATGAACTGCACACTCAATTACATAAATTAATTAAAAAGTCTTACCAATTATCGTAAGTGAAACAGGCTCGGAATCTTTACTGAAAATTGGAGTTTCCATTGAAACAACACAAGAATAAGACCCTGAAGCATCAAAGTCTAACTTGGTAAGCACCAATTGCTTCTCGTTGCTGTTGGTCTTCTGTAAAAATCAGAGAAAAATGATGAAGGAGCCGTTTGCATCCTTGAAACGAGTGAATAATGCAACGTTTCCTTCCCGTCTTACAAGAAGTTGTACTTATTCTTCTACGTGAAAGTTGTTCTCGAAAACTTCCTCTGAGCCGAAACGAAGCTTAAAGCTAAACGAGCAAAGAGTTGTTTGCAAGAGGAGCAATTAGGTGTAATCAAAGTTTGAACGGGCAGTTTCGTTTTGCTCCTCACTCGGCTACATATAATGAGAATGTAGCAGTCGCTGTAGCTTCCTCCAATGCGATGCCCCGCACTTCCACCATGGTTCCCGTCAGCCACTAGTCACGTATCTAAAGCCGAGCAATTTATCCTTGCGCTTCCTTAATACCCATATAAAGCCACTCATTCAAAGCGGAAACTCTTTGCTTTCTTCTTGTGACAAACATATGATCATCGACTTTGTTAAACACTAAGTTGCTTTTCTTTTGAGAATTTAACGAAGTGTTTTTGGAAAATGGATACTTACATTTAATTCGGAGCCATGCATTGGAAAGTAACGAAAGGGTGGGCGACGATCTTTAATATATTGAAAGATTTTGGCGCCGGCTTTCTGCCATTCCACTTTGTAGAGTTGTTCTGGCGTGACGCTATGCTCGCATTTTAATATGACGCTGCCGCCGCGGATGGCGTATCGCGGCATTATCAGTTCCAACCGATCGATATTCCCCATGCAACAGCAGCCTGGAACAAATTTCCAAAATCTTACTTAGGTACATCTTCTTTTCTAGTTTATGAACTTTACAAGGTAACTTTGGATTAATTTATTCTACGATGGCATAATATTTATCTACTTTATTTGGGTTTAAAACTAAGTAAACAGCGCTACCAGGGTTTTAATCCACTTATCTTCTAATATTTTAGAATACATTGTGTTCATTATGAATTTGAAGTCACGTGACTAAAATTCGGTAGAAAAAATCTTTTGATGTCATGTTATACATTCATATAGTAACTTTGGTTTTCTAACCATGTGACGTGACTTCCAATAGTTCCAATCCATAATCAAGACCCTGTACCAATCTGATATAAAACAAAACAAAAACCGCTGCAATTTTTATTTCCATTTTCAACTTTTTTGCTTTGAAATTAAAACAGCGTACTTTTACAAAAGAAAAATCACAACGCAAATTATTGTTTTACAAAAGTAGAAATGATCTTCTAATATTTCAGAATACAATGTGTTCATTATGAATTGGAAATTATGTGCCCAAAATTTTGTAACTAACTTATGAAAATTGCTAGAAAAAAAGGTACTATGTGGTGTTATTCATTCATATAGTAACTTTTGTTTTCTAACCATTGTCACGTGACTTGGAATCTATAATGAAAACCCTGTATCTATCTGATAAAAAACAAAATAAAACTGGTGCAATTTTTATTTCCATTTTCAATTTTGTTGCTTTGAAATTAAACAGCGTATTTTTACAAAAGAAAAATCTTAAAGCAAATTATTGTTTTATAAAAGTAGAAATGATCTTCTAATGTTTCAAAATACAATGTGTTCATTATGAATTGGAAATCAAGTGACTAAAATTTTGTAACTAAGTTATGACAACTGCTACAAAATAAGTTACTATGTGGTGTTATTTATTCATATACATAGTAACTTTGGTTTCTAACTATGTTACGTGATTTACAATCTATAATGAAGATCCTGTACCTATCTGATATAAAACAAAACAAAAACTGGTGCAATTTTTATTTCCATTTTCAACTTTTTTGCTTTGAAATTAAAACAGCGTACTTTTACAAAAGAAAAATTTCAAAGCAAATTATTGTTTTACAAATGCAAAAATGATCTTCTAATATTTCAGAATACAATGTGTTCATTATGAATTGAAAATCACGTGACTAAAATTTTATAACTAAGTTATGAGAAGAAAAAAAGTTACTATGTCATGTTATTCATTCATATAGGAACTTTTGCCACGTGACTTTGAATCCTTAATGATGACCCTGTATCTATCTGATATAAAACAAGCAAAACAAAAACCGGTACAAGTTTTATTTTGCTTTGAAATTAAAATAGCGTACTTTCACAAAAGAAAAATCTCAACAGAGATGATTGTTTTACAAAAGTAGAAAAGAATTTAATAAACGTTAATTAAATGATGAACTGGTGGGAATATTGAGACAATATGAACGTGCGAAAAGGTGATAAGCAAATGTCTGCTATCACGCACATCAAAAGCAACAGCATGCTATGTTGTTGTCGGATTGCTATATTCAACCTAACCACATGTCATTAAATATATCCAATCAAACCGGATCATAGCATCCAAAGGCATTCATATCCTAATTGGTCATTGTGTTCATGTCATGTAATTAACTTTTGGTCATCTATAGGATATCCACGTATCATCCATGTACTTATTTCATATTGCCTTGCATGCGTTTCAATTTACAAAGAGTTCATTTTAATTGTGTTTTATTTTTATACTTCTTTATAATTGGATTCACATGTGGAAAAGGTGAATGACATTCTGATTTTATATGGAAATTTAAAATATGTATTAAGATATTAGCAAAATAACTTAAAATAAGCATTTTGTAACTTTTTGCTTAATGTTCCTTGGTCCACAAAACAATTTGTATTTTAAGCATTGTATCAATACAAAACAACCCGGTATCTACAATACCCTTAGACGAATTAAATAATGAACCCAAATTAAAGCTACCAGGTTCTATTACATATTCCAGCATTAGACTCCAAATTGCAACAAAAAAAGAATTAATGAAAGCATTTCGAAAGAAGTCCAAACTTTAGGTGGAATCACCGTTGACGTCAAAGCGATTTAAGTTTATCGCCGGATATGCCAAGTCGACTATAGGTGATTCGCCACACGCAAATTTCCTTCTTTCAAACTGAATTCATTTCCAGCAGTTTTTCCAAACAAGCTTTTGGGAACCTAATCCTGAAGTTATGTTGTTTTGAACACGTAAACTTTTTACTGGCTTAGCGCAATTTTTACCGTGTGATAATACTGGGAATTAATTATACCTGATTACCTTTTGTTTTATTTTCAGTCATTATTTAAATTATCTTTAAAGAAAAGTAACTGAATTAATCAAGATGTCTGTCTCTGTGACTTTTCTCTTTTGAAACAGACAATTTTTTGTTATATAAAGTCAAGCAATAGAAATTAAAGTTATATGCCACGTGACTGACCCATCTACCAATCAGCTACTCCTTTGGTCACGTGGCAACAAGTTATTATTGAAGACTTAATATTTTACAAATTTGATTTTATTAAGAAAAATATCGATTTCAAAATTTATCAGAAAAGTATTATAAATAGGTAGGTAGGTAAATAACATTCCATTGAATCAATTTCCATATTCGAGTATTCAATGCTCATCGAAGTCAGGCCGTGTACATAACGTAATCCATCGAGCTCCAGTGTGGATTTAAGGAGTTTTAAAGTATTTATTCTAGTCCCACAGTGTTAGCCGCTTTCAATTTATTATACACATACTCAAAGGCACGTTTAGACTTGGCAAAAATCCGCGTGAGGAGATATCGGCTTTCGTGCTCGTATATCTCACTATAGTTTCGGTAGTTCGACTTCCTTCAATCCAATCATATCCATATTGAATGGATATACACGCACGAGAAATTCACTTATCCTAAACCTTCTCCAAGAATATTTGAGTCTCTCATTTAAAATTTTTGACAAAAAACTTTTCTAATTTGAATTTAAAGAGCTCATTAGAATTTGTTTGGTGAAATTAAATCATTTCAATAAGTATTAAGTTTATTATCATAAAAACGAAGGGAAAAAAACGCAAATAGCCGTATAATTATAATAACCATTTGGTAATTTGCACGATGGTAACGAGTCCAGACATGCAAAGCCTTAGGCACTTCTCAAGGCTAAAAATACTTGCACATAGCTATTTATTTCTACTAACCACGATAATCTTAATGCGTCGCAATAACCCTGCGTATATCTTAATATAAATCCAGGATTTGCAATATTCGCCATAAAAGATGTTGAAGTTGTTTGCATGCCTTTGGCTCCTTCCGTGCTATCTTCAATGAAAGGCAAGTATCAACAGATTACACAACCCTTAAGGTAGTTTTCTTATGGAAAAATTATTAAAAAAGGAAAAACTACTAATAAGAAAGTAGTAAGTAAGAAAATGAATAAAAACATTATACACCAATTTAAATAGAACACGGAAAAAGTGTAAGAACTTTAACGTAGAGGAAATTAAAAATAAGAGGGCGAACAAAACTCGAGACTCATTGAGGATTTTTTCAGATTAGCATACATCAAACTGTAATTAAGTGTAATTAATTAAGTGGAATTTGCATAATGCGGTTGGTAATTAGATAAGGAAATGTCGATGGTTGTGTCATTATGTCACTTAATCTATTGAATTGATTTAAAATTTGTGGTAAGTTTTTTTAATTATCAAAAAGAAAAAAATATATTTGTAAAAGCCCTGAAAAATTTTTTGGGTAATTTAATAACTTTTGTAGTAAATTAAATTACTTACTTACTTTTTTTATAAAGTATGGCCACAGAATAGTTACAAGCAGAAGCGAAACTATGTAAAAAAAAAAAAGTTTTTTGCCACCATATGCAAAATGCGATTGATATTGAGATTATTGCAAAATGAGTCTACAAAAGAAAGATTGTTATCTCTGTAGATATTGCGCTGTGCTTAACTGCACAAATGCTATTGATGATAAAACCCACGTTATGTTTAGATTTTGCAAAGATCGAACATTATGATTTCATACCTGTAACTTTCAAATTTCCCGCTTCATGAAATCCAGTCAAATGGCAACAAAATGGCGGTCGAATTCGAACCACATAACAGCTTGTAACTATTCTGTGGTATGGCAGGCATTATAAAATATATTATTATAAAAATAAAATAAAAATTCAAAATTACATTGACATTATTGCATATTTATCTCTCTTAAATGTGATATTAATAATAAATGTCATTATATTGATTTATTGCATGCATGACTATGAATAATGTTAATATCAATTAATTACATAAAAACAAGCAATAAAATTATTATTTTTATTAATATTTCTTGAATGTTTCTTCATTTTTTTCCAAGCAGCATCAACGTTGTCTTTAAATTTGAATTAAAATTAAATTACTTTTTGGAAACGTAAATGTAAGACGGTAAAACATAAACATTTACTTTTATGTACAATATCATTACTCGTTGATTTCCGAAGTAATGAATTTTTTATATGTCCTAAGGTATAAGTACCTACACAATGTATATAAGTATATTATACCCAATACATAATATTAATAATGTTGATTCAAATTAGGGCAAATATCAAGACCCTCTCTAAATTCCTATATATATACCATTACAATATCACCTGAGGGTTGAATAAATTTTGATATTATCGTCCCATCTAATGGCTTTCCGTTGTAATTGTAAAAAATTAATAAGTCATAATAATAATAATGCCTTTGGATAATGATTACGACTTATTTCCATTATATAATGATTCTACGAAGACTTCAAACTAAATAAAATAAAATAAAACATCAAAATAATGTTGCAGCTTACAGAAATTTAAAAAGAAATAAAGTTCATAAAACAGAAAGAAAATCCTATGTTTGACAGCTGCAGAAGTACTTGGAAGCCAATATAAAATAAAACTTAATAATACCAATATATGTAGTAGACCTGTCTTCTAAATAGAAGCCGACTAGAGTTAGTAAAAAAACTCACAATAAAACAAACCAAACAGAGCAAAAAATCGACAATGCTATAGCGGAAAATCACGTGACAAGAATTTTGCACGACATTTCTGTAATTCAAGGCACAATTCCAAACGGGTTGAAGTTTGAACACCAGGAGCTTGTTAGTACTCAAGACTTGCATTTTGCACGAATGCAAAATGTGTGCTGCTCACTCACATATTTTATAATTTAAATGTCAAGTTTTTTAAAATTGCGAATTTTTTATTCTAGATTTATATTAATGTAACTAAATAAAAAATGTATTACATTCTGCCTTATTTATTTTATAAGCTATTTGAGCTTGTTTACACTCTTCTTAATTTCCTGCAGTTTGTCGTTGGTTCTCCCCCAAACAAGGAAACAACACATAAAAAAGCAAAAAGGAAAGTTTGCCAACGACAAAGTACCCACATCGGTTGAATTGTTATATTAGAGTGTGGACAACACCCAACAAGAAGTAGAACTAGGACCTTTTGTCCTTCTGATCCAGTTGGCTTTTTTGGGTTCCGCTTAAATTTCAAGTGCGTGAAAAGGGTCGGTTGGTGGAGGCACTGGCGCGCGTGTGTTTTATGCACCGCATGAGAAAATCAACATCAAAAACTACAAGTAGCTACACATTTGATTTATACATATTTTATGCTCACGTCCCCTCCTGAAACTTTTGAATTCGCGCAGTTTATGAACATCCGCAACTAGCATGTAGACATTTTCAACTTTCTACTCTCAACTGAACCCAACCGAAACTTTTACCAAATTGTTATCGTACGAAAATGACACGTTTTCTAACTTATGTATTATCATCAGCATCAGTGTTTAGTTTAATTGGGAAATAGTGTTCAAAGTTATTATAGCACTTTTGTCTTTACATTCAAGGTTGGGAAGTTTTACTTCCGAGTATTAATCGTGGAAAGTTACATTTTCCAAATTTGTGGAACAATATACTATATTTATCTTCCCCTCCTCTCCCTCCACTCATAAGTATTTTTTTTTGTTATAGCACTTTTGGGTACTAATTCGAGGACTACTTCCAGAAAACTTTTTCAGGACTTTATGACAGCTGGAAAGTAACACTTCCTAAACTTGTGTCGATTTTGTACTCACGACGACAAATTTTGCTAATGTAAACTTCTGTGGCGCATCCATACTAATACCAAATAAAATTTATTACTAAAATATTTTGAAAAAAAAAAACTTACTTAAGAAGATAACATAGACATATACAAATTTGACTCCTTCTTCGATCACACGCATCTTCTTCGTTTCATTATTGAATCAATCCAAAACTATCTGAAACAAAAATCAAAAAAGATAAATTAACTTGATCCATATAGCATCCAACTGATGAATAAAAAAAAACAGAATATGAAAACGAAGTAATAATAAATGAAAAACAAGAAGAAAACCGGATATGTCATTCTACAAGCATTTGATTGTTTTTTCCAGGACTTACATCCAATATATCGCATCGATCGTCGCTTTATTTATTGTTTTCGGTCTGTTGTGGGTCTCCACGGAGTCTTAGGAGGATTTGGAGAAGTGCGTATTTGGAATATTCTCATTTTTCCCATTATGCAATACGAAAAGGGTGTAGGGTAGGGTAAAAGTATAGTGTATGTGCTTACATATACGAATAGCTCTACGTGCCTCCAGCAGAAATCTTTCTGAAAACTCAAACTCTCTGAATTATTACAGCGAGAGGACGAAACGAATGTTAAATATTTATATAAAGGTCATAATATTTTAGCATGCACGTGGTTGGTTAGTTTTCTTTTTTGATGTAACTACGTGAATATTTATTTTGATAGAATTCATTTCTTAGAAAAAATATATGGAGCTTTAGTTATTTAATTAAAAGTTATTTCATTAGAAAGATGTATACACAACTGAAAGTTGGAAAGAAAATAATTTAAAAATGGAAATATAAAAATTTAAATTATTCCGCGACGTTCATCAAGAAATGAACGAATCGGGCACTTCGATTGAAACTCTGAGATTCTTCAACGCTTCTTGAATTTTCCAAGAGAGATTGCTTACTTTACTCACTTCGTTGGCATCATAGGAAAAGGTGCGATTATTCACTTTCGCATAAATTTCCTCGTGTGCAAACATACTGCACGAAGAAAATGAATATCTGAATGCATAATTAATCAGTGACTAGCGCAATAAACGACATCGGAAAGCGGGCATTTCCTCTCGATTCACCACTTTCTAGACCGCTATTTAAATGTTTCAATTAATCTAGACATCTATCTAATCTCTGCAAATTTTCTCCTAAATTTGTTAATTAACATATGATAATTCATTTCCATCTTTGTTTAAAAAAAAAATTCCAGCTGAAAAATCTTTGGTTTTGATTTTTTTGGTTGGGTCTAATAAAGAAATTTCCCTGGGGAATTTTGTTTTGATGAATGTAATGTAAATTTTTTCCGGTTATGAAAATTCCCTAGGGAGTTGAATTTTGCAATATCAACCAACATAAACCAATTAAAATGAAATAAAAATAGAAAAGTTTTATGTTTGTGACCATGAACGTGTTGGCATTAAAAAGAAGCAATTCGCGAGATAATATTATAAATATTAAATATGCACGCGTTGCAGGAATTCAATGTTAATTCCATTTGCATAAAATGTAGTACTTTAGATTGCTTTTTGTAGGAACGCTTCCAATTCCTCGAATGTGCATTAAATTATGCATATTTTAACCTGGCCGCGAAGTTGGTTGGTTAGCTCGTATTTATAGCTGCTTCACTCCCCTAAGGATCAGGAAAGGCCAATGTGTGTCACTATTCCCACGTTACGTGTAGGTTTGGAATTACCCTCGGGTTTGAATAACACATCAAACTAATAATAAGAAGAAAAATATTTTATTCAAGCATTAGTTTAATTTTTATAAATACTTGGGTTATATCAAAAGAATTGATTCAAGAACCAATGCAGCCATTTTGTAGAATTTTCATGACGTCACATAAGTTACCAAAGAGTTCCAGAAACCAATTTGTTTATGTTTAGGTTTATGTGTATATCAAAAAAATTGATCCAAGAACAAATGCAGCCATTTTCGAAAATTTTCAAGACGTCACATAAGTTATCAAAGGGTTCCAGAAACCAATTTGCTTCAAACTTTCTAAAGCTTCGAGTTATTTTCCTCTGTCCAGGAGGTAACAATTAACTTAGACATGTACGACGTTTGTAACTGAAGTTCTTGATCAATGCAAATAAGAAACTTTAAGCTGTTCTATTTACAACCCTTGCATCTTTTGATAAAATGTAATAAAAGAAAAAGTTACCAGGAAATCGTTGCTGTTTTGACTAAGAGGTCAAAGAAGCAGTCAAGAATTGAAAAGATGTTACAAAGGGATAACTTCAAAGGTCCTTATATTCATGCATAAAATGGTTTGAGATAACTGATGATTATAAAAACAATATAAAAATTTTAAAAAATAAAATTGAATTTTAAGGTTTTATGGATAACCCGCGTAATAAAAATTTGTTTACTTACAAGTAATTATCACTGTTCCAATACACAAACACAATTTAAACATTTTCTTGCTTCCAATTCAAGTTTACATTTAATTTAGTTATTTAAAAACATGATTATTAAATTATCTGCATAAACAAATTTTAGTTCACAACACAAATTAATTAAAAATCAACATTTTAAATTTAAATTAAATTAAGTTCACAATCAACCAACAATTTTAAAACAATTTAATTTTAGTTATAAATAATTTGACACAAAACACAAATAAAATTATTAGTCCAACAATAAGTTAAAAGTTATTTTAACACACTACCATTAATATAATGAAGAAATTCCGTTTTTCCGCGCGTGAAAATTTGAAATAGCTAACTAGCTAAAACACAGTCGTCCTGAAGCTTTCCCATGAACTGAACTGGAGCGCAACCGTGAAGGATAGCAAAGCATACCTGTTAACCACCCCCGTGGTGCGTGCGCGCTACGATTAAAGTATCCGCTGCGTTTGTCGCCCCCAAAGCAGGTGTGCGCTCCTCTCAACTGCAAGATTACTACCTTCCCTGACCTTATCGTTATCCGTTTTCTTTACTTAAATTAATAATTGCGCAGGCTGAAGAGGTGCTTGTGGCGGATGCGATTCCGATGCGATATCACATTTCTAATCGAAATCGATTTCATTACTAGAGAGAGAAATAGACGCGCTGCGGATTTCATTACTAGGAGCTCCAAGTTTAATTGAAAATGAGATATTGAATTATTTATATATTAATTAATTCTTGGGTGTTTATATATTACCAGAGAGATTTTCTGGAAGATGAGAAGAAAAAAAAAGAGGAAAGGAAAGAGGAGAAGTTAATATGATGATAAGATGAATAAAAGTCGGGATTTCAATCGATGAGACACGTGGAATTCATGATATCTTAGTTTATTATATGCATCTAGACATTATGTCCTCGTTCTTCTTCTTTGATTCTACTCTGAGGATAAGGCACGTACACTTTCGTGAATTTATTAGCATTATGTGCTTCTTATACCGTCTTATACTAGAATATATGCATGAAATTCTAAAGTGGGTGAAGATATATTTATACTGTAAGTAATTATAAATTCTAGAATTAAATTTTAGTAGTTTGCTGGAAATTTCAAATTGATATTTGTGAATGTGCTATATTTAATTTGCACTTTTAATTTTTGCTATTTGTTATATAAGTAAGTACACTGAATATCTGCTTTTGACTTGAAACCAAATACTTTAGCTTGATTTTTATTCTGGTTACAGCAAAATCTATTATTGCTATTTCCTTCAAAACCATTTCTATCGAAACTCTCAAGGAATTTGCCATGTTTCAAAAAAGAGATGAATTTTCCCATAGAATTATAAGCAATAGAAATTTTGCAATATTTATGTACGTTGGCAATGTAAGAATCGACAAATATGATATATATGTGATAAATGGAAATTCAGCTGCAAAATAATACATATTTAGATATTGGATATAAACATTATAAAAATAAATTGTAGTTTTTATGTTTTATATTCAAACGTAAACTTAAATTATTATGACAATATTTAGTTTTCTTTTTTAAATATTAATTTAACATTTATTTGGGGTTTACAATATTTTTTTCGTTTTTTTTTTGATAGAAATCGATTGACGACGATTTACAATACAATACAAATTAAAAATTTATAATTGCGACTGATATATATATATTTTTTATAAAATATTAATTAAAATACGCGTGTGGACGTCGCCCGCGTGTGGACGTCGCACTCGCACTTGTGTGGCACTCGCACGTGTGTAGCAATCGCACGTGTGCCCGTCACACGACCGCGTGTTGTTTATAATCTTAAATTTAGAATATATTTAATATATTTAAATGACAAAATTTTGGCTTTGACCATTTTCAATCACCGTCTGGTTTGTTTACATTTGAACTCATTGCTATATTTGCTAATTAATTTTAGTTATGACCTGAAATTCTCAACAGCAGTCCAATAACTATTCCTAATTAATAGATTCCAATAATTTTAAAGTGCGTCGGGTCCGTATGTCGACGTTGTTGTTTTTATCCTGAATTTTTTTACGTATTTATTCTTAAAATTTTATAATATATAATCCATTTCCGTGTTATGCTCTTTTGATAGTTTTAGAAGCTAAACGAATTTGGTTGGATTTATAGATAATCTATTTCTAAAGTGCATTTTCTAAATTGAGGGCTTTTAGGAGATATTACACAAAATATCAAAATATGCTCAGGATGCAAACTTTGCGGAGGTAGCTTTTTTATTGGGTGGTAAAAACTACAGGTAGTTATGGCTTTTTTGTATACTTCAAGCAAGTAGTTCCGAAAATGGTCCTAATAAAAGTGCTACATATTTGATATAATTCCAAAATAAACTGAACTCTCACGCGGCTGCAGCGCTTATGCTTCTTCAGTTGTTTTAATTCATTTCAGAAACACTACATTTTGGAAAATTTTTAAACAAATATAACTCATTAGGTAATTAAATTCGGCTTTTTTAATATAATAGGGGTACTCATGATCTTGACTATAGCATGCTATTTATCGTATATGTCGTATTTGAAATTTGCAATAATCAAAATGCCTTTATTGTAAACTTCAAATATGAAATATACGACAAATACGAGGATTTAGCATGCTATAGTCAAGATCATGAGTACCCCTAATATAAATTAATATATAAATGTAAAACAAGTGAATACCGTATTAAAAGAAACAAACATTTTACATTTTTATAAAATCTTTCTAATTTATCAAGAAAAATATTTTTACAAACAAAGTGAAAATCCTTTTGGTTTTTATATTTTTATTCAGAACTTGTAAAATACAAAAAGTAAATAATATTTGTATTTTAAATAAACAACAAATCAACATCTTTTAATATTAAATTCTCCGCGTTTAGATATAACATTTTCCACCGACCAAGAAGAATTCTAAAGAAAAATGTGAGAAAATACTTTTTCCAATTTTATCCTTGATACATGCAACAATCCCCATTCTATGTATCCAATATCCAACTCCAATTACCTCGTATGCTAGAATTAAAGTCTAAAAAAAAGTGAAGGAAGTAAGAATAATGACCAAATTAGAAACTGAGTCTGCAATGTATAGCATTTTCAATAGCTCGTTATGATGCGTCTGCAAGTTTACATCGAGGCAGCGACTTCCTAGTCGTAGTGGATTTACTTGTTATTACAATGTGACGTTAGCTAAAGCTTATCGATTCACCTTTTACCGGTTCGCTGGTGGTGCATTAGCAGGACTTTCGCATTTTCACAGCTTTCCACTTTTGCGCGCAGCCTACACTCGTATTCCAACTTGAGCTTGAAATAAGTTGATTATGCCTTGCATTGTATTCGGGCACCATCTCAAAATTCAATTTCACTAAATCGCCGCAATTATTTCCGTGCTGGTTTTATTCTCGGGACTAATAAGCAACAAATCTAGACAAATAATATGTTGATTTCATGGCTGGCATGCAAACAATTACGTCGAGCGAAAGTTTTACAATGAAGCCAGCACAGCACCACTTTGCTGTGCCTTGCTTTACTTCGTCAGTTTGCCGCCGCACAAAGGCAATTCAATTATGTATTGCTCCTTGTGACGTACGCGTAAGTACTTCATTGCATTCACTGTTCAGCTTGCTTGATCTAATGGATCCCATTTTAGCGAAAGGGAATTGGGAACTAGGACGAAGGACGAAGAACGAAGGACCAACGAATGCGCGTGTGTCGTAAGGAGATAAGCGAAACCAAAACAAGCAGAAAAAACACATAGAAAGCTTCAACGTAAAGTCCTTTGTGTGCTTTTAGCGTTATCATAAATTTCATTTAACTCTTCTCAGAGCGCCTCCAACTAACATCCCCAGTCATCCAATTTCTTTTTGCTGGAGGAGTTTCGCGTTTCTCGACCGAGTGCACTCTGGGTTGTCGTTGCACGTTCAACTCTGAATAAACTATTCACTTAACTACTGTTTTGTTATTACCATTTTTCTATTATAGCTGCTTGCTTATTGCTATTGTTATAGTTTGCACATTATTGCAATTCGATTTTCTTCAAAGATTAAAGATTTTTCTAAATTCATCATCTGTTTCCTGGTTTCATTTAATCCATGATTGGTTCCAAAAAATGGTAATTAACAAAATTACAAATATAAACGGCAAAATTAAGTAACTCTTCAAACAATAACTGAAAAACTTGTAGTTTTTGAAATGTCAAATTAAATATTGGATTCTGAAAATTTTATTTCTTTTTGGAGCAAGACATATTGTATATTTTTTTGCGCATTCTAGATCTAGCTTTAACTATTTCCTTGAGTGGTAAATTCGCGGTAACTAAGTCCTTATCTACAGGTCGTTTAGGTATGGGAATATTTAGCTTTGTATAGTCGAAAGGACTTTTCTTTTTCGACAATTTGCCTACAGCAGAGGCAGTTGGCTCGGCATCTGTACCTGATTCTGATGCCTGTTCCTGTTCCTGTTGCTGTTGCTGTTCTTGTTCTTGTTGCTGTTGCTGTTGCTGTTGCTGTTGCTGTTGCTGTTCCTGTTCCAGTTCCTGTTCCAGCTTTTCGGCAGCATTGCATACTTCACGTTCTTTCAATATCCATTCACGTTGATATGGACAGAACCGTAGAATTTCTTCTTCTGTTATTTCATCTTCATCGTCATCATCGTCATCATCATCGCTTTCTGTATTTCCTTCCTCTTCGCCGTCTTCTCCAAATGAATATGTCTCACAGAAAGTATAATAATCTGAAAATAAAGTTAAAGTATCTGTAAGCCTAAAAGACATTTTACAAAGTGTGATCCGATTGATCTTAGTACATTGAAAATTTGTTTTTGATAGATTTGAAAATTGCTGGAAAACTCTTAATTTACATACCCATGTAGGGACTGGTAGTTTCATTTGGTTTTTCGGGTTCTTCTTGTAGAACAGGAAGTGATCGGGCTTCGTTCTGCAACTCTACAGAAGAATCTTCAGATGCAGATCCTTGCAGTATCGGTAAGGAGTCTTGACGTTGGACAGGTTGTAAATCTGAGCTATTATTTGCTGCTCGTAGATTCTTAATAGCTTCCTTTAAGCTTGCAATTGAGGATGGGAAATTTTTGTTATTTTTGAATGGGCTAGGCGAAGCCATTTTGAAATTTTTTACAGGATGAAAACGGGATCAAAAATTCTGAACACTCAATTGAATAGTTGACAGCAAGGTTATTAAAATACCAGGTTGCCTGATAGCTTTTCGACCTATCAGAGCGAAGTTGATTATGACGTGTACCGCTGTGCCTTGGAAATGCTAGTTTGATTTTTTCAACATTTTTAATCAAAAATATATATATCCATGTCATCGAAATTTATAATTAACTTCCTTTGTTGTTAATTGTTTTCATTTGTTTTTCTGAAAATGTTAAGTTAGTTTTGTTTGCTATTGGATGGAGCCACAAGTAAATGATTAAAATGTCAAAGCAATCTTTTTCAAAGTTTGTTTGAAGTACACTTGTGCACTGTAATAAAACCACAGGACCGAAACAAATTTGATAAAAAAAAATTTTTAATTTAGAAATTTATTTACTTTTTAGTAATTTAGTTTCATTAAAGTTTCAATTCATATGAATAATTAAACTATAACTGAACAACATAACTTAACTAGTTACAAGTTTAAAGTTGCAAATTATCCTTACGCATACGAGTTTAATTTTAATAAAACTGAAATGCATAATATATAATTCCACATGTTTATTAACGTTTATACCTTCTATTTATTATTTATTAGCAAGACTTAATTAGCACAAGGGGAAATTAACACGTTGTTACCTTGAAATATTTCCTCTTATATTATATTTATACTTTCAATTAACGTCCTTCATCATGCTCAAATTTCCTTCGTTTAATGCTTAATTTGCAAGATGTATATATATTAGGGGAACTCGTCTAATTCTTACATTTTAAGTCTTAAAAGCACTGTCAAAAAACATCTGCAAAATAAACAAACGAAATAAAATATTTGAACAGTGTTTCAGTACTTCCCAAACATTTTTGGCCAATGTTCCAGATATACCTTAAATTGCTCTTTAGGCATTCACATTGTCCCCACTCCTCAAATTACAAAACGCTGTTCATGTTAACACAAACGACAAAATGGCGGTAAGGTAAGTATTAGAACAGTGTTTTCCAACTTTTACATTCCAATAAAAATAAATGCTTATAAATATTTAAAATATTTCCCCCAGCTACATTGAACAATTAAAAATTTAACAAATTTCGATAATGTTAATTACAAAATCCTTTGTTTTCACTTCAGAAGTGAATTCAACCCAAACAAATTCATTTATTATTTGTACATTTAGGTATATCCTGATTGCGTCGTCAGTGATCTCAAAGCGTGCATAAGACGATTAGAATTTAATTTGAATTCGGTGTAATAGGCATCGCGACGCTGAATTCGAGCGTCGGAAATCGTTATTACACCTAACCAGTTTGGCTTTGTGGGGAAGAATAATTGGGAAAGCTCGCACAATCACAAAAATCGTTAAGTCGGTTTTAAAGTATATTAAAAAACAACTAATAACTTGAAACACAATGAACAAAACTAAATGATAT
>JASKGN010029661.1:0-10536 GCA_030556245.1 Falagria sp. GC000072 | reverse complement strand
GTCGTATTTGAAGTTTGCAATAATCAAAATGCCTTTATTGTAAACTTCAAATATGAAATATACGACAAATACGTGGATTTAGCATGCTATAGTCAAGATCATGAGTACCCCTATTAAATATTTAAAATTTAAAATTAATAAAAAAAAATTATATGCTGAAATATATATTCTGCACTAGTTTTATGTTACATAATATATAATAATAAACTGGTATAGCTGTTGGGATTATAAATTTAATGAAATATTAGTAATATAAGTAATAAATTCAAATAAAAGAATAATGTATGAATCAGCAGTGTTCAAACTTTGATGGAATAATCGTAGTAAAAATATAATAAAATATAACCATAAATTTAAAATAACGCCTAGATTTTTTAAAGTTCCACTGATTTGCATCATATATGAAACAAAATCTGCCCATGAAATTGAAATAAAATAAAATGTGTAATCAACTTAAATAATAATAACAAAAATAAAAACATTAGTTCTAATTTTCAATAGGTGATTCCAACATAGAAATTTCTACATGCATGCATCCATTCATTCAAGAGTAGATGTCGTGCTATAGGTTAGATAACAGGAAGTAAAAAGCTGCGAAACCCGAGGCACGCTCCGTGCAACACTTATCATAAAAGGTTTTCACCGTCCGGTTGCGCGTATTCCATTGCTCTTGAATAGGAGCACCAATATTCCTCGTCCTTCTTGACTTTTTTTCCGCTACACTCTTTACCAGTAAAACTTCCTTTATGCTTCCACTACTCTTGACATAAACTTGAATATATAACATGTATGTGAAAAGGTGCGTGAATCCATTGTTGACTCCGGATATACAATCTAAGTTAAGATTTTCGTTTAGTAAACATTAATAAAATACAGTTTAATTTATTTACCGAGCAAATTCGAAATAAGTAAATAAATAAAGTGCATTCAAGACTAAAAGTAAATTAAGGCAGACAATAAAGCTATTTATATATGTATTTCTCTAAGGAGTAAGTTGGTCTCACCACGAAGACAATCCACCCAGCTCAAATTAAAGTATAAATAATAAACACTCCCTGAAATAAACAAACGCAAACAAAGATTCCACCAACTATTGTGTAGTTTTTGCTCTGGTCGTGGTGATCGTCTTCTATTCACGTAGCACTAAATCCTGAAAAGGTCCAAGAAACAAGCTGTACCAAAGTCGGGCATAATGCGGCAGCTAGCAGACTGCGGACGCCGCCAACCGCTCGACGACTAAGTCGTTTATTATAATTACTAAACCAAAAACAAGGAGCGCTCGCGCGCGGTTTCCCTCGTAGGTTTTATCTGGCGATTTATCGTTTTACGCTTTTCTATCCCCCCAAACGCAATCTCCTGTCCAGCGACCTCCGAGTATTCAAGCATTATGTCTGAGAGCGACAGAGAACTGAAAGCAGCGCCCTCTGCTACAATTTAGTTCTTTTTATCCAAGGGATAATGTAATATTATGTTCCATAGTAAATCTTGTTATACAGACCGGCGTTAAAAAACATATTTTATTCTTTGCCTTCATGTCCTCCCTCCTTCAGGCGGTTTCCTTGTGGGAAGCTAGTAAACTGCATAGCTATGTAAGGATGTAGAGCGCAACCAGACAAGCAGCAGCTATAAAGTGTACCAGCAACCGTTTCTTCGGCTTACTGCGGTCGAGGATTACCCAGCCTATGAACGATAGCTTGGTGTATAACCTCACTTTTTTCCTAGTGTCGACCATTTTACGCGTTAAAAACGCATAAATCTAGCTCAGATTAAATCACTTACGCACCAGTTATTATTAAGAGGGCGTTCTAAGTTTAAGTTTGGTTTATGATTAAAATGTTTGCCAAATCTAACTAACATAAAAATTGTGTAAGGCTACGTAAACAAGTACAGTTACCCATGTCTTATATTTCAAATTATTTCTTATTACTTCGTAGGTTATGAAATATATATTTACATGTTGTTGAACTGGAGATTTTATTGTTACACAAACAATTAAGTTAATAGCTGAAGATTTAAACACCGGCAAATAGTTTTAATTTTGTTTCCATACGAAAATGTTCATTCAAACATATTTCAAGCGCGTAAAATTCCGTTTGCACAAAAATGTTATTGATTGAAATGTTCCAGCGCTGCCAGTGATGTAAAATACGAGCGGAACAAATTTTAAATCCGCTCGTTTCTCGCAAATTCCCATCTCGTTCGTTTATTCGGTTTTCAACTTGCTGCTTTTTTCTGTTCGTAGTCCAAACATTAAAATTGCTGCTGCGAATTATACGATTCAAATTTATTTGATTATCTAGTCACTCGGTGTCCGTGATCGTATTTTATGTTTACGGCAAGTTTAGTAGTTGTGCGTTTGTTTTATATCCGACTGCATTTTCAATTTCCTATTTGCATTGTAATAGAATTTGCCTGCTGTGTCATTGATGAGATGGCATGAAACATAAATGAAAAATATTTTGTGTTTTGCAAACCTAAAACTTGTTATAGAGTCACTATTGTCACTATTTCATTAGTAGGTTATTCAAATGCACCATAACCTAACTTAACCTAATATCAAGCGAATCTAACTCAATGCAATGGCCAGATGCTTAAACTATTCTACGTGTTAGTAGCAGCTAGTAAATCCAAGCTATAACTTCAACCCTCTACCACGTAGTTTTTCCTTCATTTCTACGCTTTTCCATCCAGTACCTATTATTTATACGATTAATATCCCAGAATGTGACTTACAGACATTCATGGAGACTTCTTCCTTCTGATCTCAAACCAGTTGCAAGTAGTAGATACGGATATTTTTATACGACCAAGTCACCAGTTGGTTGCCAGAAATTTATTAAACTTACTACTCCACTACTGCTCTTTCAACGCATGCTTCACAGTTGAAAAAAGCCCTATGTGCGAGAGTAAGAAATGAAATATTTTTTCCATGGTCGAGCGCCTGATTCACTGGCCGCCGCCGGCACTATTCCTGCTCTTCCATCGCCAACCGCTGGCAAAAAGTTTAATATCGAGTCTGCCACAGAGAAACCGGAAGGAAACTGAAAAATTTCACATTTTACTTATTCAACTTTTCTTGTCGCTATTCACATACAATTCAATATCTAAATCAAATTTTGTCTTTTTATTTTTTTAGTTCAATAATATCAAGGTATTCATAATGAATTCATTGTTTTGATATTTATGCTTAATTTGTGGCCCAATGGAAATAGTATTGAATTCAATGTGTTCGAAATCAAAGTGTAATCGTTTCATAGAAATTTATTATTAATTGACATTATTAAAGTTGCATAATATGTTTCAAATGAGTATTATTTTATCATCGGTTAATATAGTAAAAGCAGTTCCCGCATCAAAATTCGATTTTCGCTATAAATTTAATTTTAATGTGACCATAAATGAGGTCGATGTCACTTCACATTATTATATTTTCCATTACTCGGTCGTAAATTTTAGCGAGATTCGAAGGAGGAACGTGTTAATACTAATAAATTTCATTAATTGTCATAAATCAATTTGGCATTATGCTTGTTGGAGTCGACTCGCGCAGATAATTCGCCAACACGTCGACCCCTCGGCGCACCGAAACGATACGATATAATTGTCTGATTAATTGAATTATAGACACGAATATACTCAGACCAAAATCAGCTTGAGCTTCATGCTTATGTCTGGCACATGTGAACGGCTTCGAACATATCTAGGGGTGCGGCTCGAACCAGTTGCGAAAATAGGTTATGTGCATATGTCAGTGAAGCAGAAAGAGCTGTACATATAGCTATGCGATCTGAGTGTGCGAGTGTATGGCATCGATGATATATACATGTTCGCGGAACGCTCGTCAGAAATGTTCGGAATAACATACTAGCAGTACATGCAGGAAATATACTCCCCAAGGAGTCGCTAAAGTGATATAAACCGTTCGGATAGATATGGGAGTCCAATGAGAGTAGTATAAGTGAGCAGGACGTGGGATGGTGAAGTTTTAACCAATTCTGTAGTCTAAAGTTGGACTTGCCATGGCCAGGCATTATGACGAACTACAACAGGGATGATAGGTGTTTTCTGCAGAATGTGGAACAGCAAGATTGCAATCCACTTAGGGAAATTGCAATATATCTATAAAAACACAGAGGCAAAATATTGCAGATAGAAATAATAAAGTAAAAAGGAAATTGCCGACGGGACTAATATAAAGTTTATTTTTGTACATAGTCTCGTTTTATTTAAGACTAACTAGATGCAGAGCATAAAATTTTAAAAAGCTCATTTAAAATGTACGCGGCTAACAATATGATGTCAATGTTTAACCGAGGCGCGCTACGTTTAGCGGGTAGGTACATTTAATTAATTAACGTAAAAATGCAGTTAGGAATTGTTTGTTTTATATTAATTTTGTTTTAATTATTTCATTTCAATTTTTATATAATTACTGTTAAACATAAATTCATATAATACAGTTTGTTTGCTTATATAAATTCATAATTATTAATTTAAATTAATTTTTTTTCAAATAGTTTTATAACATAACCTGATGCCTACTTCACCTGATATCCGAACCCCCATTGTAATTTTAGAAAAATAGAAACGCTAAGTAGCCCATTTTGAAGAAATTGATGTATATAGTGTATATCCCTATATAAACTCCGCTGTAATGCGTATCACCAGTAAACTGTTCCCACAGCCTTGAGGGTACGAGTATTACAGTTTGGGAAAAACTGTGCTTGTGTATATTGAAGGATGCACATATTCAACTTAAACAATTCCATTGTGTGCTTGGCCTATATAATTCAGATCTAATTATTATCTCATAGTCCCTAATTTTGACATTCTTAAACGCAAATATTTGCTCCAATTGTTTATAGCATTCGAAACAAGGACAAGAATTATTAAACTTGGTTATGATGAATAGTGCGTTCAAATATAAAAGCGATATGTTCCAAAGTCAAACTACAAGTGGATTAACTAAAAACACGACGCGAGTCAGTTTGAGACCTGCGTGGGTCATCAGTTCTCTAGGCTCTTAAAATACCAAAACACAGCTCTATACAATTTAAACAAAAAGAGTAAAACTTATCAACTTTATGATTGTAGATCATTAATGTGACAATTTAACATATTGCCAATTTACGAACTGAGAAAGTAATATCGCCATACTTTAAGAGCCTGTTATTACTTTGAATTTTGTACAAACATAAGCTTTGTTCCTACAGACCGTCAAACTGATTTGAAACTGATTTTTTGAACTGTCAACACATGCGTAGTTTGATTTTTTGCATGTTTTTTTCAAACTGCGCATGCGTTGAGAGTTTGAAATCAGTTTCAAATCAGTTTGACGGTCTGTAGGAACAAAGCTTATAACCTGCGTAGTTGCTGACAAATATTGTACTCAAGTCATTAACATGCCTGCATCGATTTTCCGATTATACCTGTTTTATTCTAGGCGGCATTTATTAAGTCTTTGCAGTTTTCTTGGTTATAATAATATTTTACAATTTCACCATTTATACCATATACTTATAATTGCATTTTGTTATTTTCAGAATATGTACCATACTGTGTGGAGCTGCAGTAGGTTTTGTATTACTGGGATTTTTTTTCTCGCTTTTGGGGCATTGCATCGGCGATAATAAAACCCTCATTGCTAGTGGTTTATACATACTCGGAGGTGAGTTTATTTCACTTTTTAAAGTTGCATTTCTTATCTAAATGCCATGAATAATTTATTACATCTAATCTAAAATTAATACACTTATATAACCTATTTTATTTTTTTACTCCAATTATTGCGATTTCAAACAATTAAATTTCCCATTACGGAATTTTTGACATTATTAAAAGCCGAAATCCTACAATGGGCTAATTGAAAGCTGATTTTCTCTAATTAAGTACACAAAAGGTTATCCTGCAGGGAAGGAATTCCCACTTTCATAGTAGAATAGGTAAGTTGTAATACGTTAGCTCTGTTAAAATAAAATAAATCCCCGATTAAAACATTCACATAAACGCATACCTCCTATAATTCCATAGTCAAACGCTGTCGTTTCTCTTTGTGCATGAATATCCCTTTTCGAAGTTCTTGCTTCCACGTTTCTCCTTTGCGAGATTGAAGCTAGTTGCTAGGTCTTGTAACTCCTATCGTGCACGCTTGATAAGTTACCGGTAAGTAGGCTTAAGGTGCTAGTAAAGACGGCGTAATTCGTAGCCCAACTATTGCTTTCTTCGCCGCTTTTATCACCATTTACTCACGCTTCCACATTTCTACATTACCCTTACCTGCATGGAATATATTGTATGAACAACAAAATACGTCTTGAACTCGCGCACACGTTGGATTACCCAAAGGATTTTCTCCTTTCATTGCTGCAGATGCAGGTTACAAACATGGGAAGAAATACATGTCAAGAATATATAAACTTTATTTTGCTTCAATGCAATTTAAAAAATATTTATATTATCACTTGAAATTAAAAAAAATATTTTAAGTTTAAACGAAATTACACATTTTAAATTAATTATATGGATTTAGCTTTGAATAAAAGAACGGAATAAGCCTGGACACTTGTTCTACCTGGCAATTGGAAGAGAGGTAATGAATCTCAGTCCTCTGTAAGTTTGTATTAGACGTGTGAATGTGCACATCTTCAATATTCCTTCCGTTACAACGTGGCTCAGTACCTTGATTTATTAAACTTGTACGGTTGTGGATTTCGATTTAATTAAAGTATGGCGTTCGCGATGTCGGAAAGTAAAGCCCCACCGAATTGACGTGCTAAAGCCCTCTAAAGCGCCACCATCGTATTTACGTGTGGCGCTAGGAAGCGCCCTGTGGATCATCTACCTCCGCACGACCACACAACTGCCAAACTGTTTGTTTTGCAGATGAACCATCCATGAAGTAAAACTGAGGAAGTTTGTGTGTGATGTTACGGTGTTAGAGTTAGAATACAGAGAATCTGCAAATGGCGCTGATGTACTGACGTTTATCATCGTAAATTTATTAAATAAATAATGATAGATTTATGAATGCTTGTTGCCTCATCATATGAATACACCATGCGATTGCGGGTTGCGAATATATGGAAGCATATATGGAAGCATGGAAGCATCTGCTGTTATGAAGTGCTTTTAGAGTTTAACATGCAAAATGTTTTAAATTTAATTTTATGTTCATATGTAAAAAATTTCAGTATGCTTGCTCTCTACAACTTTTTACATTAAAACTTTGATTTGAAGTTTGAAATTTCCAAACAACTTAATCATATAAAAATATCCAAATCTCTGAAAACTCATGCAGATTTTTTAGGCGGAAACTTTTCATGGAATCTTTTACAATTTTCTTCTTTTTTTCCTTTAGCCTGGCTTTTGTTTATTCACATTCTTCATTATCGTGTCATTTTCGTTTGTATGAACAAAATCTTATTGGTATTGTCTCACAGAATTTAATTAATGTCGCTGTAATTAATTAAAAATGAATGTTCTCAAGACCGTTTATATTTTGTTAGATCTTATACTCCCTTGAGCCTTCTGTTATCACTCAATACGACATTTGCTCTTTTCACGTTGAATGCATTCAGTTCTGGTTATCAGTGTGTGTTAGAAAACTCAATTTGTCGGGGAGTGTCTTCCATCATTCTTGTATTACAACATTAATTTTATATATTTTTACTCTGAAATTCTTAGAAAAAAAAAGAATATAAGTGAAATCTTTGGACTTTTCAAACAGAATTTTTAATACCGCAGTATTTTGTTTGTCTTTATAAAATTCAGGTTAAGTTGATTAGCGTCTCTGCGATGGCGTCAATTACTTTCTTGTCTCATGCCCTGAGGCGTATGATTGTTGCTTCGCGAATAAAACACGATCATTTGTTCAGGCATTTGCTCCTGTCTGTGAGCAAATAATGTAATTTGCATCGACATTAAAATGTCTTTTGTTGAGAGAAGACAGGGACGTCAACAAAAGGATGCATTGTATTTCTAATTGAAAGTGTCGCGTAGCTAGCCAATTGTTTCATTTGTTTTCACGAATCTCTTATATTCAATTAGCGAGCTATACTTTTCTTTGTAATTCATTAGGTTATTAATAAAGGGGTTATTCGTGAAGCTTCTGTAAATTGATTTTGACAACTGTTAAAGCAATCTCTTAATTGTTTTTAACTACGCCCAATCGGTATGGCCATAATAACCCACTGATCACATGGCACGTATGATCTGAATTACGTACGATGCCCAGCTGATACACTTACATCAGGGAATCCGTCGTGCGTTTTTGCTTACCGTGTGGTAAGTGTAAGTCAGGCTAGTGCAACTCATTATAAACGGTCGGGTTTAGCTTTTTAGTTAGCGGGCACTTGTATAGATGCCGCGTCTAATTTATTTTGAGTTTGAAATTTTGTACTTTTGCAAATTTTTACTGTCATATTTGTCATTTATCATTCGTATTTGAATGTGTCTGAGTTATTTCAACAATTTTCAGCAATTTCAGTGAACATTATAAGATTTTATATTTTTTCATTCATAAAAACTACAAATAGAGTGCTAAAATGAAGTGATTGTAGAATGCAGGTAATGAACTAAGAAATTTTTTGTAAATCTCGCGAGTTATGCACAAAATTTCGTAGACGAAAATTTGCTGTTCATCGGAATAAATAAATTGTAAATTTATTATATTGAAATTATATCGTCGGTGTAAAGGCCAATTGTCGTAACCCTCAAAAATCCGAAAATGGGTTTTTTGTTGCTTTAGATAAATGGCAGCACTGTGAATGTTTAGAACTATAATGTTTAGTGTTTTTGTAACTATTTTTTAAATTATTTGGAATTTTCGTAGTTGAATTAACCTTAGATCTTATGTCTGCTCACTCCGTTTTTTGTCTCTCCTGAAAAAAGTGGTTTTTGGGGTTACGACAATTGGCCTTTACCCCGACGATATGTTCTATATGTTATGTAAAATAAAATTAATTTTTATAAAAATAGTTTTTTTAATGGAATTTTTTTTTTTTGAATAATAAAATCTATAAGTCCAGTCATGAAACGTAATTAAATAGTACGGTCCTGAAATCAGATTCTAATGTCGGCCACTTTGGTAGATGGCGCTATTTCCAAAACGGAACCAAACTGCGAGTTGCATATCTACATTAACTTTATAATCTGTGGTGTAAGTTTAAGAGCCTTGATAATTTAAAAAAAAGCACAGCCGCTCACGCGCCGCGCGCCGGCGTCGGTCACGTCTTTGCCACACTATACGATGTATACAGGAATAGTATTGGTAGTAAGTGTGCTCCAAAATCTTTTTCAGACTTCACTCTGTGCAAAAACGAGGTATTGTGTATTTGTCACTTTAAAAGTTGAAATTTCATCAAAATTACTTTATTTGAAGAGTGTTTTCCGGTGGGAAATGGCACATAATGGCTCAAAATTGCTTCTAATGCCTTATATATTGTGGGTAATCTTTTCTCATGATCTTGCAATGTAAACAAAAACCAATTTGATATCTGCAACGGTTTTCAAGATATCAACAAAAAACGAAATTTGTATGAAAGGTAAACAAAAAATATATAATACATATATTTGTGGAAAAATATTGGTATAGTCGGGCCGGCGTTCAGCCCTACGTCATCATTTCGTCATAAGTGTACATTTCTGTTCATACAATTTACAAAATACAGTAATACCCCGACTTACGCTACCTCGACTTACGCTAATTCAGAGTTACGCGGTTCGTTTGGCGACACTGCCGCTAGACATTTTACAACACTGGCGCTACTGTCGCCAGTAAGCTCACGTAAGCTTTAGTGTTTCTCTTACTGGGATACTCAAATTTTCTAGATTTCATTAAGCTATCGACATCGAAGTAAATTTTTAAATAATTGATTATTTTATTTTTTATATATTTTATTAATAATCAATAAAAAAAAAGTGCCATTTCGTTAAATATATTTCTTCTAAACGTATGTTTTTGCTAGACTTGGGTTCCAATTAAACAAAATTGTATGTATTTATATGCAAAGTTGTACCCCGACTTACGCGAATTCGATTTACGCGATTTGCGTCGGTCCCACCTATCGCGTAACTTCGGGGTATTACTGTATACTAAGAACATATTATAAATTATATTTAAAGCAGAGTAACCTTCCAATACACTGTAATGCAATTTTTATTTTTTCTAGTATTGATTAAACACCTAATGGATATTTATATAATTAAAAATTTATTATTTTATTTAATTGTTTTAATTCCTAAATGCAAGCAGGCGTTGTGTATCATGCAGTGGTACCAAAACTAAACTTATAAATCGGTAAGACAAATATCAATGCACAAAATCACAGACGCCATGACAACGTTGCTACATGACGAAATGATGACGTAGAGCTGAACGCCGGCCGGCTCGACTATAACTCATCCACTAGTTTTCGTTACTATTGATACCTAAGTAAAATATAAGTATGGCAGAGATGGCCAACTCAATGTGTAGTTGTGCGGTAAAGGATATAGCTATCTCTCTCGCACTTTTGGAAACCCAACGGAGGGCGCGAG
>JASKGN010029628.1:0-10144 GCA_030556245.1 Falagria sp. GC000072 | reverse complement strand
ATGAGATGATACTACTGATTAATTATTATCTAATTTAATATCCATAACAAAAATTAAAATTATATCGGAAGGTAACTCTTCAAAGTATTATTATTGCTAATTTTTACACTTAAGTACTTATAATTTAAAAAAATAAAATTTATGTAAATATTCGCGTTGATTATTATCACCGATATATATATTTTTTGCTGACAACTTGTAGTAATTCAGGTGTGTCACGTTTTACAGGCGATGATTTGTTTCTTTCTTCTTTTTAAGCCTCACCGATGCCGGAAGGCATTCAGACATGCAAAAAGACCGATGAGTAATTTACCACAATATACGATATAATTATTATAAAATTATGGTTTACATTCAATCTTTGATTTCATGAATTAAATATGTTTATGAATGACTCAAGTTTCCAATCATAATTTAAATTTCCCAAATTTATACTAATTAATTTATAAATATATATTTTTTACTATGAACTATAAAAATTCAAATGTATAAATATGTTTTCAAATCGATTGGTATTCAATTGAGTTCATCACCTGTCAACACAAGTTAACACTTATATATCAGTATATCTCTTAACAGGTAGCTTCGTATATGAAATTTATTTTCTTGTGTACATCGCGTATCCATGACGATTAGCAAATTGGGTCCAACAAACTTTACATGAGTCAACGACCCAAATCTACGCTTTTCATTATCTTATTTTGTTTTCCATTCGTACGAAAAATCTTAATGGCGTAATTATCTTGTCTTTAGGAAATGTTTATGATGAAATTATTTATCTTTGCACTAAGTAAGAAATGTGCAAGCATTATGTAAATATTACGTTTGTTTATTTCTTTCTTAATTTTTTGTTGACTTTTTTTACTTCTTATGCTTTCAAGATTTTTTAAATAAAAATATTCAATTTTGAAAATTAAGATTGATGATATCTTGAGGGTTTGAAATTATCAAAAGTTTATATGTTCCAATTATTTATCGATTAGGATTTCCTGTAATTTCATATTACGTTGTTCATATTAACAAAAACACTTTAGAAACAATGGAAACCTAAATTTATTGATGTTATAATCGGAGCATCATGAATTATTTAAGTTTAGTGGAACATAATTGTGAATCATCATTAAATGGTGACAAATGAGTTTTAATGAGAATTCTTTTATTATAAAGATCATTATCAACTGTTTAATTTAACATAAAGAGTAAACTGACATATGAAAACATTTCTTTCATTGTTAATATTTTTAATTCTATTGTAATCAAATATATTTAGCCTGGTTAACTTCTGTTAATATAAATTATTGTTAGAGTAATTCATTAATTTCGGTAAATATGCTCTAATTAATTTCTAGTCATTTCTAGTTCAACATTTAATATGTTAATATTTTATTTATTAGTAATTTGTTAAAAGCTTTCTTTGTTGTCTAACAATAATTGAAAACAACAATTTTAATCATTTTATTAAATAATGTCTGTCATATTTTTTCTAGCAATTATTAATGAAAAATATGATTAATTTAAGTAAGTAACCTTCACATGATAATTTTCATGACCTACAAATAAGTAGAAGTTGGTCAGTGAACTTCTACTTATTTGTAGTTAGTTAAATCAGGAAACGAACCCATTCAAAATAGTAATTTACCTATTTTTTATTACCTTGTGGTATAAAAATCAAATAAAAACTGAAAGTGCTTTGAATAAATAATGTTTAGATGTTTAATTTTGGTTATCATTTGTCTAAAGTAGTTCGACATGTAGGTCAATTACTTAGGAATACATAGACAAGTAGTTAGTTAGTTCTAGTAAAACAAAATTAAACTTGAAATTAAAATGGCGGACTTTAGTTTTGAAGCCCAAAATGGCATCCAATGTGCAAGCTAAAAATTGACAAGGTCTTCCTGCAACTTATGCATTTTTCAAATTCAAATTGAAATAACAAACGCAATAAAGATAATATGTAAAATGAGGTAATGCAATAATATGTAGTTGCAAACTATAAAATATTTCAATTCCCACTCGAGTTTACATAAGAAAACAGCAATAGAATTAAAAACAAACCACAATTATAACAATTACATACTCATTTCTCATGGCTTCGAAATTACATATGAATAATAAGAAATTCTTTGCTTTTGCCGCAAGGTTGAGGCTTTCAAAACTGGCAATGAATCAACATTTCCTATTTAATACACTTTGCTCTTTGTAATATAAATTCTGCATAGTTCATTTTTAATTTCCAATTTTGCATTGCAATCTTATAAAATCAAGGCTGTGCAAAAATTCATAAACTGCGTTGAATTTATTTAAACGTCAGAGAACAATTATCAAGTATTCTACCAAAATAAAATTAATAATTATAGCTAAATTATTATACCACTTCAATATAGCATCATATAATATTAGCAAATGTGCATATCAACAAGTTGTATTAATTTGCTAAATGTCAAGTCAAGTGCTTGTTGATACTTTACTACATATACTATTTTAAGCAAAAATTTTTACAAAACTTCGCTTTAATTAACATAACTGTACGAACACGTTTCTTACTTTTTTTACAACACGCCTCATTGAGGTTGAGTCATAATTTATTTTCAAGGGAAATTTATGCACGACCTTCTAACGATCGACGAGAATTGTGCACGCTTGTTTGAATATATGCTACATGCTTGAGAAGTTTTTCTTTTTTGTTTCAAATGTATTTATCTGAGATTCTGTTGCAGTCAATGATGTTGACAATAAATAAATATGTAATTTATTTATTCCATCCATATTTAATGAATCTACACATAATTTTGCAATTTAATTGTTAATAATAGTCATAATCATTAATTAATTCAGTTTACAGTTGTTTGTTCCTTGCAATAAAATAAAATTTCAAATTTAAGAATGTAGTACAAAACGCTGAGAATTCTATTCTAGTTCAATCTCTAACAAACAATTCGCAAACAAAACAAATGAATGTTGTTGGTAGCCACGCGTGAAGCACCCATTGTTTCAAAACTTTACATCCCATATTCTTTCCTATTCATGTTCTGTTCTAAAACTCATTCTTCTTTTGTTTTCTTATTACAGAATGTTCTTCGTACTTTTCCTCTTGGCTGTGGCTAGTGCATTGCCTGGAGGTGCACCACCAAGTGTTTGTCAAACAATGTTACCATTCCATGGGGGTGGCATTCCTAGACAAACAACACCTTCACCATTTGCCATATCAGCACGACGAAATGGTGGTAGTTACATGATTAGTATTCAATCACCTGCAACCATTCCATTTGCTGGTTTCATGTTGCAAGCAAGAGGTCCAAATCGAGAACTTGTGGGTATTTTTGAACCAAGTTCTTCTACAATTCATACCATCGATTGTGAACAAGCAGGTGATACATTGACACATTCAAATACTGATAACAAACCACTTGTGGAAGTTATATGGAATCCTAATGGATATGAAGGTTTAGTTATGTTCAAGTAAGTATTTAAAAATTTATTCAATTGTCATCTTACTTATCTAATTAATTTATTTTTAGTGCAACAGTCGCTCAGAATTATGCAACGTTTTGGACCGGTGTGGAATCCCCACAAGTCCAAATATCTAAACGCGATGCTAATGATCCAACAATTTCTTCAACAAGATTTACACCCAGCACTACTCCTCCAAATTACAACCCTGAAAACAGACAAGAATCTTCAACAGAATTTGATCCTTTCTATGATGGTTGTAATGTAAAAAAGAGTTGCTTTGGGTCACCAGTTGATTGTGTTAAAACGAAAAATTGCAAAGCAGTAACTGCCATTAGTGTTTATGGGGATAGATATGAATTTGAAATAAAAGCTGCGCCTGAAGCCATTTGGGCTGGTGTAGGTCTATCTTTTGATAATAAAATGGGAGATGATTCAGTAATTGAATGCGTTAAAGAAGGAAATTCTATACGCTCATACATTTCTTACACTGTCCGAGATCCAAACTTTAATGCTGTTAGAGATAGGAATCAAGACAATATCCAATTATTGGCTGGAAGTGTTACTGATGGATCTATATATTGCCGAGTTCTTCGTGAAACTGTTACTACTATTAATAATATAGTTTTCGATTTGGCAAAGGGCAAATTCCATTTGTTAGTTGCTGCTGGAAGTAAATTACGACCTAATACAGTTGCATTCCATGATGTTACTTTTATTGCTAGTGCTGAGAAGAAAGTTTTATCGGATGTATCTGCAATTCAAGCTGCTTCGAAATTATTGTTGCGGTTACATGGAGCGTTTATGTTAGCAGCTTGGTTGGGAACTGCTTCTATTGGGATTATTTTAGCCAGATATTATAGACAAATGTGGCCTGGGAAACAAATTTGTGGGAAGGATTTATGGTTTGCTGTGAGTATAAAAAGAAATGAATTATTTGCTAATTAAAGTTAATTTTAAATTGTGATTTTTAGTGGCACAGAGTTTTCATGGTTCTTACTTGGTGTTTGACAATGGCTGGATTTGTTCTTATTTTTGTGGAATTAAGAGCATGGTCTTCTGCAAATAATCCACATGCTATTTTAGGAACAGTTACTACAATTTTATGTTTTATTCAACCGATTGGTGCTTTCTTCAGACCTCATCCTGGTACCAAACACAGGCCATTGTTTAATTGGTTACATTGGCTTGTAGGAAACAGTGCACATATTGTTGGATGTAAGTAAAATCATTAATTAATTGTACTAGAATTATTACATTAATTAATTTCTTATTTATTTTAGTTGTTACTATTTTCTTTGCTGTTACTTTGAACAAAGCTGAATTACCAGAATGGATGTATTGGGTTCTTGTTGCATTTGTTGCTTTCCATGTTATTATGCATTTCATATTCTCAATAATTGGTTATGCAGCTGAAAAATCAGCAGAAAGACGAATCAATTCTTTCCCAATGAAAGAAATGGGAGGATCTGGTAGAAGTTCCATGTACAATGATAGAAGTCCTGATGCTCCTGTAAATATTTATAATTTTATTTCAATTCTTTAATTTACATTAATATGTTTTATTTTAGTTTTCATCATCAAGGAAATGTTTATTGGCATTATACATGATCATAAATATTTTGATAGTGGCAGCATTAATTGTTATAGCCGTTTTGGCACCAATTGAAGAAACTTGGGAGAAAATTCAGAAGTCGATGTGAATCCACAAAACAAATCTACAACGACGTAACTTATAAGATAGGTATAAGATAAAATATATTATATTGTAAAACCACCATGCATTCACCTCATTATTAAGCAACTTCTTTGTTTCATGTTTGACTATAACTATGAATAATTTATTTCGTTTCCAGCCAAATTTGTTTATAAGCATAATATGTAATATTGAATGTACAGTATTTGAGTATGACATTTATGTTTGTTATTAACATGTTATTAAGACTCTGAAATGATAGATTATAGAAGAAAGAATACATAACATTTGTAAATAAAGTTTATCATAAAATAATAAAAAAACAAACATGCAAAAAAGGAGTTAGTTTAATTATAATTTATACATAGTATGTGTATTTACATTGTTTTGACTGGTATAATTACTTTAAAGTTCACCTTTATGTTCATATAATAGTTTAATAATTAATATTATATGTTATAAACAAACATGAGAATATGTGGTTCACGGCGATTGGTTTGTTTAAAATGCATTATTAGATACCAATCCATGTTTACTGCAGTAAACAGGTAAAAATTAAATTTTTATCTTTAAAATAAGTGGCATAAATTATATGTCATTTAAATGCATTAACGTTAATTTAATCCAAGCAATAAATCAAGCGATAGTGTCTATTGTTTTTAAGGTGTTTGTCGATTGATCATACAAAACAGATTACCAAGTTGTTTTCAAGACAATATTTGTTACTTATGCACAAATATTTTGATTCAGGGCATAAATCAATATGAAACTGTCTAGTTGAACTAATTGTTTTATAGCTAAAGAAAACCTTTAAGTGAAATAACTCACTAGAGATAAAAACAGTAGATATAAAATAACACCATAAAAATACCTGCTAATTAATTACCAAGTTAGTTTATTGCATAATGGATCAATTCTTTCAAACCACATTAAAACTAATTACTATAAAGTATTTCTCTTTAAACAATTTCTCATGTGTTTATAACTTCGCTCAGATGGATTTAACAAATGCTTTAGATGGTATACCTTTTGTAAGTTTAAGTTTACCCCTTGCTTATGACTTATTTGATATTGAAAAATGCCAAGGATTTTTTCTCAGCAGTACAGTAGATGCAAGACAAGAATTGGAAATTATTGAAAACAAATTGCGGCATGTTCAAGTTTACAGATACAATACAAGATGATATTTATTAATTGAACATGGAAATGAACCAATTAACACTTCGACATATTTTGAAAGCAATGTTTTTACTTATTTAGTTGACGTGTTGTTAGTAAGTAAAGGATCTGATGATTGTGTGCATTTTTACACTCATGAATTCAATGGTAATGTTTCCTGGGCAACCAGAAATTTGGGAAACTTATGTTTGGGTTTAAATGATGTTGAAAAACATTTTGATCAGTTGGATTTATATCCTTTGAAATTGTATGACTTAAAAGGAAGGGTTTTAAATGTTGCAAGTTTTGATTTTAAACCTTATGTGGATCTAGGTAAATTTATGTTTGGTTTAATTTTGATTTTGTACCAATTTAAATTTTTGAAATTTAGATACATTCAGAGGAACAGAATGGTCCATGATGTTGTCCTTTATTGAAACATTTAATTTCAGTTTAAACTTACAAGTAATTGAAGACAAATGGGGAAATGTTTATGAAAATTTTACAGGATTTGGAACCCAACTGGAAGTAGCAGTTGGAAATTCAGATTTTGGAGTTGGTAAGTTATTAGTTTTCTATTTTCACATTCTTAATAAGGTATTTTTATTTCAGCTGGGTTTTACCCTATATTTTCTAGATATTTCTCAGTAGATTTTTCATGGGGAACATTAAGAAATGCATTGACATTCTTGGTACCTGCACCAAAATTATCAAATGGATTATTAATTATTATCAAGCCATTTAATTTAGTTCCTTGGTTATTGGTCATTTTGATATTCGTATTCCTGGCTGTTTTGCACGAAATAACAAATAATTTGCATAAAATGTTGGTTGCAGTATAAATAAATCAAAATTTAACAATTAAATAATTTAATCAACAAATATTTACAATTTCAGCTACAGAAGAAGGGATTTAAAAGGAAAATTCTACTTCATGGTTTTAGGAGTTTTATTGCAACAAAATATGAATTTAAAATTGAAGTTTTTGGGCGGAATAACATTGTATTCTGTTATGTTAATTGTTGCTTTCTACTGCAGTGCTTTATCTAGTATTATGACAAAACCACCGTAAGTAAACATTATGAGTTTATTATTTTTATTTCTTTTATATTAATATATTTACAGTTATGAGGAACCCATCCGAACAGGAAAAGAACTTAATGATAATGATATTCCAATCTTAGGCTTATCATTTTCTTATATCAGTGGTCTAAATGAAGTAATTATAATACTAATAACTATTATCATTAAACTAATATATCTTTATATATTTTAGGAAGTATATAGTAATATTATTAATAATTTTCAATTAATAACACCTGAAGAGATAGATAATTTACTGGATACAACATTACATATTTCATTGTCAATTGATCATTTGGATTTAGGTATGATTATAAATATAAACATGGAAAATCAAAAAATTACATCATATAATTGTTAATTTAATATTGCAGGATTTGCTCTAACAGATTACCAAAAAGTGATGGGCATTAAAAGATTAGAAAAGTTCATAATATTGGAAGAAGATTTGTCTTATCAATTCTGCACTATACTTGCATATAAACATTCTGTGTTGCTCCCAACTTTAAATAAGCACATTCTACGATTGAAAGATACTGGATTAGATTATTATTGGCAAGCAGCTGTAAGTATTATGAAAAAGTTAACACAAAGTGGTTCAAGATCATAATTTCTTTGTATTGCAGTCTTTCAGAGATTTAAATTATCAAACACATTTATATCTTCAGAATGCTAATGTTTATGAACCACCTGTTATAAAATTAGAATTGCGTAACTTCTCAGCAGCTTTTACAATTTTGTTATTGGGACATCTCATAGCGATATTAAGATTTTTTAATGAAATTTCGTTCTGGACAATGGCTATGGAAAGAATTAAGAGGATTAACCAATAAGTACAATATTCTAATAATGTTTACAATATGAAAGAACAAAAAATGTAGTTGTTTATAAAATGAAGGTCAAAATTTATAGATATAGCAATATTCTGAATGCAATTTAATATTTAAGATATTAATTTTAGTGATTCTTGCTTTTTTAGTTTATCTGCGTTTAATTCTAAGGTAATATATATAAAAGCTAGGTCATTTTATTCCCATATTATATAATATTAATTAATTGCTCTTTGTAATTAGCATAAATAGTAAAATAGTGAAAATTCATTTTTGTTTTGACCATAACTTTTCTTCTTCTATTCTATGGATAGTGTGTCTTAAAACACTCAACACCTGGGTTTCAAACATGACATTAGATTTTTAGTAGCTCTTTTATTTCCGAGTTATGAATTTTTGAAATTTGCTGTAGTTTAAATTTTTGGGGTGGCTTCTTTTTATTGATAAGAATTCTAGGGGTAATGTAACTTATTCGACCCGCTGATTCCAAATTTGTAGTTAGATTTTTTCTACTCCTTCTAGTTTTTGAGATATGAATTTTTATGAAAAATTAAGTTGTGTTTCACCAAAAATTTTTGTCGCGAGATTCAAAAAAGGTCATTAAAGTTATAAAAATAATTTTTAGTTTTTGTATAAGCAAGATGTCTTAAATTACTTAATTTATTTATTACTTTAATTGATTTTAGAGTTGCATTTTGTCGTAGACAACCAATTAAATCAACACATGTTTATTCAAAATCAGCTGGGAGCAGCTATATCATAGAGGTTCATTCCATTAAATCTGCATAGTCACATTACGTTATTACAAATGTAATGATAAATTAAAGTGGTGATATTTACAAGTTGTTGCACCATTAAATAGAAGAAACGTATGGTTTGATTGTACTATGATCTGTTTTATTTAAGTATTCTAAAATATTAGTGTAAATAATTTCTTAAGCTTGAGAGTTACGATTGAAAGATTTACATGGGTGTTATTCAAATTTGTTTCATCATTTATTATATCAGCAATTAATCTGAGTTTTGTTATTTGTAGGATCAATGATGGAATTTAATTGCAATTGTCCAATGGAAGTTTCATATTAACACGCACAGCATAATCCATATTTAATGCTATGGAAGAAACTTAATAAATAAATGGTTTGTACCAATATCTCTTATCTTATGTATCTTGTGTATTTATTATTATGTATATATTTTTCAGGAATTGTAAAGTAAGAATGTCATATACTTCAAGTTATACCAGTACAATACAATGGAGAACCAACTCTTCATTTAAGAATAAGGTACGAACTAGTGGTGGAGAGGATGTGGCTATTTTATGGGTGTAAATTAAAACATTAATTGCAAGTTCTATAGTAATACATGGTAATACTAATACTTTGCTGTAGATAATACCTAACTCAAGATCTTACTCGATGAATGCTCAACTGTGTTGTATTGTTTAATATATGTGATTAAAGTGTTTGTATTTAGAAGAATAAAAGTAGATGAATAGTATTATTTTCATGTCTTTTTATTAGCAGAGTACATTTTAAATATATGTATTTTATATTTAAATTATATTTCCTTAATAATCAAACAATTTTGCTATTTTTACTATTATTATTATTTTATTTCTATTTAGCATTAATACACCTTTTTGATTCTTGCAAGGGCAAGAAACAGAGATTGGTCTTTCAAAAATATATCATAAAGGGTGGCTTGCGTCATGTGGGGGCGGCAATTGTAATCCCAAACACACTTCCAATGCATTTTATATGGCATTTCATTGTTTACCTTTTATTTAAATTTGTTGCTTTTCATCCCTGGATGCTAAAAATATGAATAAAAGGTAAACAATGAAATGCCATATAAAATGCATTGGAAGTGTGTTTGGGATTACAATTGCCGCCCCCACATGCCGCAAGCCACCCTTTATGATATA
>JASKGN010029600.1:0-11618 GCA_030556245.1 Falagria sp. GC000072 | reverse complement strand
CTTTCTCAACTATCTCTGTTTTAATATCTAATGAAGTTTCCTCTTGAAGAAAAGCAATTTTCTAAAATAATTCAATTGTTTTTTTGTTAGAATAAACTTAACCTAAAATGCTAAACAAGAAATAAAAATAAATTAACTTACGTTTTCTTCAATTTGTATATCAGATTCCTCCTTTTTTAGGGAAACATCCTCGTCAATTGTTTCATTTTTTTCTTCAGATAGAGATTCTGTTATCATAGTATCTTCATCGGTACTAAGCACTTCTTCTTTCAAGCCGTAATCCAAAGACGTATTAGGACTATTTAAATTTAACATTTCTGCCTTCACATTTTTATTTTCCAATAAGTGATCATCCAAATCTGATTCTGAATCTCTCTGAAAAAATATATAAATCAGAATTTTCAAGAAATATTACAAAAATAACTAATTTATTTACCCTTAAATGTGCATAAATACGTAATGGAGGAATATCACGATGAAGAACACAGCTTTGATCTTCAAAAATAGCTTCAACTGGTGTTTCGCATTCTATATCACCACGTTTTTTACCACAAGGTCTGAAAAGCACTTGATGTGGATCCTAAAATGTTAAAATTTGCAAACTTTTCACTTTATTCATATTAAAAGTAATTATCAAACCTTCAAAATATGTTTCCGACAATGTCTGGTAATAGGCATAGCTTTCTCAGTACATTTAACACCACCTTCAGAAAAAGTACATCGGATTTGATGACTTGAAGGTTTACTAACAAGCCCTTCAGTAATCTTGGCACGTTTCTCATTTAATTGTTTCCTCAAAATAGCATCTTGACCATGTTTCTTATGATAACGACTTAAAGCTTTAAGCTTCTTATACATTCTTTGATCACTTGGTCGATCTCGAACTTGATTAGTAATACTACAACAAGTTTCCTTCTCTTTTTTCAAATCGACTAAATACTGGCGTCGTTTTTCACGTAACATATGATGCAAATGAGCATATTGATTGATATAAAGTGTTTGGAGTCTAGTTAACTTCTCAATTGAGATTCTTACAACTTCTTCAGCAGTTAAGATTCCAGCATTCCTAAAATTAGTTTTAGTTATAGGAATATTCAACTTAAAGTAAACAAAAAGTTTGTCTTACTTTAGAGGATCTTCATATTCTGAATCAACACTTTCATCGTCTGAACTATCAGCATGGGCATCTTGCCATGCATTAGAAATTGTTGTTACATCAACATCACTATCGGAATCACTGCATAAGTTTAAGACATTACTACAAGATGCATTTACAGAATTTGCATCAATTTCACCTAAAAAATATTTATTAAATCAATGTGTAAAGTAAATATTTAAAATTACTACCAAAAGGATCTAAAGGCCTTGTAGATTTAGCTTCAGGATCTTCGGAAGCTTTAACATCTTCAGTTTTCTTAACATAGTGAGATAACGAAGATAAAAGAGTCTCAGCATTTCTTGGTGGTTGTACAGCTGCTCCTAGTTTTGCTTTCTTGAGATGAGTTTTCAATGCATGATCATTACAATAAGGCAAATCTTTTTTATTATTTTTTGTATAAGCTGGTGCATGACATTGTTTACCATTCTCGTAAACAAAAGAGCATACTTTATAAGGAGCTGATTTATCACTCAAAATATGCTGTTGGCAATATTTATAATTATCTAAGGCTTGTTGAGTGCATTTATATATCCGATAGCTACACTGTTTTATATTCTTTAATTCAGAAGTTATTTGTGCTTTGAGGATCTCCCTTGAAGTTTTCTTAGCTTCTTTGTTGATGCTTTGCATTTTGAATACAATTCCTAAAAGCATTGTCTATTAATATTTGTTTAAATTCATTTGCTTTTGTTATAGTTTAAAATTGTTTATTATAAATACCTTAATAATAATAAGGAATAACATAAAATATTAATAAACACACAAATAATTCAGAATCCAGAGAAAGTCAAAGCCAGTCATAGCCACCTTTTTCACACTATATCCTGTTTTATTTATCACTAACTGATGCAGTTGGTAACACTTAATATAACTAGTTACAAATTTTGAAAATATTAAATTTATTTGAAGAAATAAAGCACCAAACAAACTAATAAATAACTTTTCTATATTATTTTAACTATAACAACAATTAAACTAATATTTCTATAATATAACTTATAATTTTTCTATAAAATAATGAAATAACAATTAATGATTTCCAAGAAATTGCAAATTTGCGCCACCTATGGTAAAACCCGAGTTGGCAACACTGTAAGTTGTCTACCATTGACGTTAAGGAACGACCGCATGACTCAGTGTGTTGATTTTGGTGCCAATAATTGCAATAATAATCGAAAATTGGTCCCTTCTAAAACGTGTAACAAGTTTAAATAGAAATTGAATAATTTTGAAGACCATTAGTGCTTTATTGGAGGTGCGCGTCGATATTAAAGTATGCGAAACGGTGTGTTGTTTACCGTGGTTGGTCGGCCATCAAATAGTGAACAACATCAATTTCTACGACTTTTCTGTATGTATGTTAATTAATTGATAGTAAACTACCTCAAATATTCATGAACGATAATACAAGTTACTAAGGACATACACACGATAAATTTAACATATGAAATTGGATGGACAAACATTAATTTACCTGTGTATCTCATAAAATTCTGCTGCATACAAGTGACTCGATAACTTGAGTTGTTAGTGACGCAAGACAGCGAGATTCATTTATTACAGCAAACAACGTAGAAACGTCGCTACATTTGTCGGTGCACAGATCTTGTCTGCGGATTAGTTTGTGTGCGCTTATGCTGAACTGCAATTTGTTTTATTATTTTTTTAAGACTTTACAATATTAAATGCGTTGGAATAATAATTGGTGCGTAATACGTAGCGACATATACATAGTGCTCCAATCTTGTCGTGTTGTGACGTACGTAAATGGCTTCTGACGAAAAATGGTACTTCACGAAAGAGCAATTGGAGAACACACCGTCAAGGCAGTTTGGAGTCGATCCACAGAAAGAGTTGATGTATCGGCAGCAAGCCGCTTATTTTATTCAGGATATGGGCCGACGTTTGAAAGTGTATCCTTTGATTTCCAGCATTCAAAGTCCATGTTTGAGTTCAGCGAGCAAATGTGATCAAGTTTGACCAATTTCTTACTATTTTACTTTTATTTGGTTCTCGATTGCTGGTTCTTAGATCTTTTCAGATTTCACAAGCTTGCTTATTTCTTCAGGAGCCAATATTATAGTATACATTTTGATTTTGTACTTTCACATATATTCTAGAACACTACTATTCTATAGTTTATGTAATTGATTTAGATTCGACTAGAGAATTTATTTGGAAATAAAAGTATTTTTGATCTTTGAAATTTCTTGGTATTTTAAAATTTATATTTGTTTTATTGAGCCATACGATTTGTCATTTTTTAGTTGATTCATTTTTCTTTTGAAAAGTCCAAATTATTTTAATCGTTAAATTATTTTGCTTTATATTTGCAATAATTTGAACTTGAAATTATTATTGTTACATAATTAATAATCATTGATACATTTACGTACACAATAATAATTTCTAATTATAAATTGTTGTGTATTACGATAGGAATTTTATATTTATCAGTTAATTAATGCGCACAATCCCTGCAAAATAGATATGTTTGATTTTATTTACATTGAAAATATCATCTTTCCTATTATTATCTTTTATCAGTTATTTATAAACTTGTGGATTTTCTTACAGTATTATTTTGATAGCGAAACTACTTAAAATTTTGAATTTAACTTAGAGTCCCTTCATATAAATTAAATTAAACTAATTATAACCAGCTAGAAATTTAAACAATTGGTTAAAACTTGATCATAAAATTGCAACCGCAAACTAGGACATGACTAAAATAACACATTAAAATAATATCTTAATTATAATCTATAAAATGTTTTGAATTTTCCTTAACATAATATTTCAGTTCACAATTATGTATAAACACAGCAAGTGTGTACATGCATAGATTTTATGTATTTCATTCATTCACTCAATTTCCCTGGAATTCAATCGCTGCTGCAGCTTTATTTCTAGCTGCTAAAGTGGAGGAACAACCAAGGAAATTAGAACATGTAATTAGAGTTCATAATATTTGTAAGAATCCAAGAGATCCAACATCAATATCCGCCAACCCAGAAAGGTAATTTGGATTAAAAGCCTAACTACCGGTTGTTCAAGAATATCCAATGTCCACGTGACTAAAAATTTCAGCGCCATATTTAAAAAATGGCCACATGACTATTGGATCTTCTTGAACAAACTATTCTCAAACAGTATTCTTTAAACATTTTCTTAATACAAAAACAGGTATGCCCAACAGTCACAGGATTTAGTGTTCAATGAAAATGTCCTCCTACAGACATTGGGGTTTGATGTGGCAATTGATCATCCTCATGCTCACGTTGTTCGGTGTTGTCACTTAGTTCGTGCTAGTAAAGATTTAGCTCAAACGTCTTACTTTATGGCAAGTACTAGGTAAGTGAAATTTCAATATCCACTGTTCAGAAAAGTCTTGTAAACTTTCTACGTTCTGGACCACATTGTATTTCTTTGTTAGTATGAATAAAAATAATAAATAAAGTCTTTGTAGCTTACACCTTACTACAATGTGCCTGCAATATAAACCAACAGTGGTTGCTTGCTTCTGCATACATTTAGCTTCCAAATGGTCAAATTGGGAAATCTCTCTGTCGAATGAACGAAAAGAATGGTATTCTTATGTAGATGCAAGTGTCACGCCGGAATTATTACAACAACTCACGGAAGAATTTCTCGCGATTTTCAGTCGATGTCCACCTCGACTGAAAGACAAAATAATGGCAATTGGTGATGGTGCAAATATAAACCGAAATATAGGTCATCCAAATGCTGCTCCATCTGTAAGATTTCCAAATTTATTTATTATTCGAAACTTTTGTATTCTTACGATACTCTTTTGTTTAGGAATCTGACGTGCGAAATCTTCCACCTGTGGAATCGAAAGAATCGCATCATCGTGTAAATCACCATGATAAATCAGGTATGCTATTATGGGTTGTGCTAGGTCTTTTAATATTTAAATGGTTTTGTTAGCTGATGAGCACAAGCATCGGCCAAGGGCAAGTATGGATACTGCCAGCACTAGCAGCAATTATGGCAGTACCAGCAGCCTAAGTGGTAATATGAGTAGTAGCCAACAGCAACGAGAACGCGAATATAGAGAGAAAAAGGAGCGCGAAAGGCTAGCTAACCAGCACAAGATGCAACAACAGCAGCATTCGTCCTCCAGCAGTAAATTAGCAGCAGGACCGCATGGCCATCATAGACCTCCAATCGATCCGAAACTGAAAGCACATGCGAGACCGAATCCAGTGCCACCAAATAGACTTGATCATCGTGAAGTGCCGCGTGATTCTTTTCGTGAACCTTTCCGGGACGCGACTGATAGTAAAGATGTGTTAAGTCGCGAAATTCAAGCAGTGCGCGCCGAAAAAGACGCTATTGACAAACTACGAGCTATTAAATCGAGTAGTGATTTGAACAATTCGACGAATTTGCATGCGGAACATTTCAGTAGTGATAAACGTGTAGATCCATCGAGATCGCGGCCTCCAAACGATCCTAAATTGTTGTCCTTGAAACAACACGATGCCAGAAGACATGGAGTTGATGAACAGAAGCCTATAATTAAAAGTGATCCTGATGCAAGGAAACCACATTCGATGCAACAACCATCGTCGCAGGGTTGGTATGATAGCTACAACAAAAATATTTATGATAAAAGTAACTTGCATCTGAAGCAGCCAATGAGTAATAGTACCTCGCAAATTAAAGTCAAGTCGCCTTTTACTTCAGAACTTGCACAAAAATCCGTCCCTAAAAGCAGTGGTAGCAGTAGTAGTATCAAAAGCGAGCCACAAAATGGCAGCAGCACGACTAGTAGTAATAGTAATGGAAGTTATAGTTTTGCAATAAACGACGAAATTAAAACTGAATATAAAGAGATTCCCGTGAAGAAACCAAGCATGTTTTCGCCAGAGAAAACGCCACCTAGGAAATTTAACAATTTAATGAAAACGACTTATGATAATTTGCAACATCAGAATCAGCACATTCCTCTGAAGAAACCTTTAAATCATGGATACGATTATAGACCCCCTAAGAAAACTGAACCACCTGAAGGATTTGAGAATTTATTCCGAGATTCTGCTAATATGGGGCTCAATGCTATGAATGCAATGATGAATGCAGATATACCAGAACTAAACGATTACAACACGACTTCTTTGAACAGTTCCATTCATTTCAACATGATGCATATACAACCACAATTCCCTCAAAAACATATGCCTCAAATGCATCATCCTCCTACATCAAAAGATATTAAAGAACTTAAACCTAGTGTCGAACTCCATCCAATTATGTCAAGTTCTTCTCATTTGACTAGTATCCCATCTTCACAACCAATTGTTAATGGCATCGAAACCAATCCTACACTGATTAGCAATCTATTAAAAGAAGCTCCTCCTTCGGTGCTCCATTTACCTACAATTTCTGGAACTCTACCAGATGAAATTTTAGACACCGATGACATTAAAGACAAAGACTTCACTCACAAAGACAAAAAGAAGAAAAACAAAGAAAAACATAAGCACAAGGATAAAGATAAGAGTCGAGAAGAGAAGGAAAAGAAACGAAAACATAAAGATAAAGACAAAGAGAAACACAAGTCGAAAAATCGGGATAAGGATAAGGCGAATCATTCAGGGGAAGAGACTCCAAGTCAACCGATTAAAATCACAATATCGAAAGACAAAATACACCCGCAACAACCAGAAGCTGCGCTTGCACATAGTCACGGTTTAAAAATCAAGATACCTAAAGACAAGATTAAGACAGATATCATCGAGCCACCAACGCAAACGCCGGGCATTAAGATCAAAATATCCAAGGACGTGATAAATAACATCGGGGCTCCTGAACCGACAAAAAAACGCGAACGTGATAGAAGCTCACCTTTATCTGCACCACCTCACAAAGTGTCCAAATACAATAGACAACATACCAGCAGCGCTGAGAAGCAAAATGGGCGCAACTCTTTTGGCAAGGTAAGCACATCAGGCAATTTCGGCAATAACAACACTCGTATGAATTTCAAACCTGGTAGTAGCAAATTTCCCACAAATGTAAATAGATTCGTGAATCGCAATGTAGTTAATACGCCGGCATTTCCCCCTCAGCAACCCCCGACCAATTATATGTATAATTTCCCACCGCCTCCCATGCACATGGCACCTCCGCCTCCTCAGATGCACAACATTCCGCCGGCGATGATGAGCAACATGTATCATCCGATGTTTGCACATAATAATTATCCCATGTATGCCATGCATGGTATGTATCCTCCACAACCGTTGACTATTGCTAATCATGAGAATCTACCGCCTCCGTTACCGGTAGATGATGCACCTCCGACACCACCACCGCCACCACCAGAATAAGAATTTTTTGATTTCGAGTTTGATTTGAAATCGACTTTATTGTAGTCTGATTGTTGTAGACATTTAGTTTATTTTGTAATCTTTGCAAGTTTAATTATTCAATTGATAGTTTTAAGAGTGCATGCCATATATTTGTTTATAGTCAATTGTACAGTTTCTTGATAGGTAGTTTTCTAAGTCAAATTAAGTTGAATAATTTATTGTAGAGGAGCGTGTTGATCGCGCTATTGCATTTAGATCAAGAACATTTTGCATGATGAATTTCAGTCACTGTAGTTATACAGTAATCTCTTAGATAATTGATTATAGATTAATTGTTAGTTATTTTCTCATTAATACATACTTTTTTGTATGTATATATAAACAACAAAAAAAGATAAAAATTAGTCAAAGAAATCTGATATTAATTTCTTTATAAAATATTTATTTATTCAAACAGTTTGTTTCTTTTGTTTCATTAATATTTTTGAGGTGGAAATTTCTGGATCTTCGATTAAAAATTTTAAGTAGTTTTTTGCCATTTACAATTTTATACAATTGACAAAGAAGCTTCTAATTTAAATGATTCGAAAAGTGAAATTACTCCATTGCTTCGCAATCAATTTTTTTTCTAATTGAATTAACTAACTCGGCCGAAGCAAGGCTTTTTCCTAAATAAAAATAAAGTTTTAGGTTTACTCAATGCTACAACATATAACTAAAATTAAATCAGAAAACCATTTACATATTTATTATTGTATATATTTATAGATATAGTCAATTTTTAATTAAAAATTTGATAAAATTGAACAAAAGTCTTCCTAAATGGAGTGCTCAAATATATATTATCGCAAAATAAAATACTTCACACAAGATTCTTATTTATGATGAATTACCATCGTTATTACCACATGTACTTACATGGTTTATTAATTAATTAATTATTCAACGTAAATATCATGGTTATAATAAATGATTATATTTATTTCAATTTATTATTCTATTTGTTGTTACTTTATAATACATTGTACATTGTGATGAGTTTATGTTGAACATCTAACTATATATAAAGCAAATTGTTACATATACATTTAGATAATATTTATTTTAAATATATTACAAACTTATTAGCTCTCCGTAATTATTGAATTTTGATCATTTATTTTTATTTGATTTTTTTATCTTGATATATATTTTATACATGTTTAGTTTTGTAAATATAGTGTTTGTTGCTAGAAGTATGGTAGCATTTGTTCTTTCTTAATATTTTTTTGCATTGTAACAAACTTTAATTCTACCTCGTACAAATAACTAATGAACAATTTTATTTATTAGATTACGATTTGTTATAAGTGATACGAATGGATACTTTTGGTTATGCTTTATAGACTGAAATTTTATGAATCGATTAGTAAAAGAAGAGCTATGATATTGATTTACCAAATTTATTACATACTGAGTTTGTCTCGAATGACTTTTAATTAATATTTTTTGACTAGTATAAAAATTACGAATAACCTTTCTATATTAAGAAAATTTCTTAAATGTCGAAAGGTTACAAATATAACTATTCAATGTGTTCATTTAAAATATAAGAAGCTTAATTAATAAAGAAAAATATAATATCAGGGTATAATCATAAGAAATGCTTGATTTTTGTTAGAATGCAATGTTTATTTAAATTTGTGGTAGAATTACACCATAGATATATAAATAGTTATAAAAACAGTGTAATTGTTGATAATGTGCATGTTTAAAGTAGTAGAATTACTTTATTTGAAGCATTGTAAACAGGACATCCCAACATAATAATACAAGTTGTAATTATTCCTGATTATTATGTTTATGTATAGCGCAACAAATGTAATGATAAATTGATGAGTTCCCAAAGCCGCAACAAAAACAAATTAATTAAACGATCGTTATATATTGAACATTATTAATTGCTGTTTTATATGTATTATGCATATATACATAATTTATACATATTATGGATTAAGAAGAATATGTTTTTCCGTCGAGCTGAATCAAGTCCAGTGTAACAAAAATGAGTTAAGTATGCTCAAATCGCCATTGAGAGTCTGGTTTATTATATAATAATAATTTGAATAATCGGAATGAATAATAATAATATAATATTGAAGCTTGTTGTGTTGTATGATTTAAATTGAGATTGATTATTTGATTTGAAGTTTTGTTGCGCTAAATGATATTCTCCTAATTGCGCAATTGGGCTGGTTATTCTAAAATTTGTGAAACGCAATGTTGTTATTGATTACACGGTGTTTGGTGGTTTTTCAGGTGGGCGAGGACGAGGCGACAATTGCTATGCATAGATACTCTGAACCTTCTATTAAATACGCCAACAAAGGAACATCGGGCACATAAAATTTAGTCATCAATTTTCCACACTGACTTTCAATTGTTTCTATAAATGTGAGGATCATTTTGCGATGATCATTTAGTAAAGGGATTCAATGATGTGCAATAATTTTGAACAAAATTTGAGTTTGTGCGAAATTATTGTGATTCTATGAGTCGCTTAAGAGTTTAGTTTTTTATGTGCATATCTAATTCGAAAATATTTGTCTATTTAAGTATAAAAATACTAGAAAGATGAGAAATGTTAATATGTATTAGAATATCAATCGAAGAAATCGTAAGATTATGTATATGCACTAATTTTATAAATATTAAGAATATTATTTAGCAAAAGAAAAAATACGAAAAACAAAAGTTGCAATATTAGGATTAATTGTTTGTCAACACCAGTTTTGGATCTTACGTATTATTTTTATACTTGTTAAATACTTGAATCAGAAATGTAATTATATTATAAATCCAACTAAATTAATCACTCACAGAATATTTAAGAAACAAAAAAGAAACGGATGCAAAGTACGCGTACATAAAAAATGAAATATTTATTGTTATCGTTGTTGGTTGCGTTCTGGTTTCTGTTTGCAGGACAAAATTTAGTCCTGATATAAATAAAATAGTCTTGTCTTAGAAACAAAGCAACTCAAAATTGATTGCATACGACTGATAATGCTGATGTATAGTCGATAATAACTTTACTTAATTTAAAACAAAACAGAAGCGACGAAAATATTGTAAAAAAAAAACAGAATTTTGTTGATCTCTTTCTTATTCAGAGACAATATGCAAGTTTGAATTAATGTCTGGGAACAAATAAATATCACAAAGTGTTTGCGAAAAACATCATGTTGATTTTTGCATATTGGTTTTGTTAAGAGAGATCGAGTAGTTGATATTTGTAAATATGTTCATACTTTATTGATTAAAGATTTATTTATGCATTATGAGAAATAAAAGTAATGTAAACTTAACACTAAAAGTTATAATACCATCATACATATGATATTTTTGTGATTATTCATTAAAGGAAAAAATTATACTAATCGATATAAAGTCTCCCAAATGAGACATTTTATTCGCAATGAAAAGGGAATAAAATAAACAGTGCATAACTAAAAACTGTAGATAGGTAGTTAGATATGAAATTTTGTATTCAAATTTGTTTACTACAACCAATTTAATTTAACTATTACATAAACTATATTTAATTAATTTTTTACCTTACATTTAACAAATAATAACTTATTTTTTATTATAACATTTGTAATTTTTAAAAAGAGGCATAACTTACTCAATTTACCACAAATTGAAATGGAGGAAAAACAGTACATGCGCATATTTTATGCGTTTTAGCTTACCAGAATTTATCTTGTGTTAAATTAAATATATATTTTAAGTTAGTCAACTGTTGGAAAATATGTTTTAAATGCAGTTGAAAGCAACGTGTAGCAAATCTAAAGGATACACATTAATTGTAATTATTGATAATTCGTGGTTTGCACTACGAATTATTAGTTATAAGTCAAAATACTTGTACATATATAAAACTATTGTATAATTCTCAGGTTTGTTAGAATGCTGGAATTTGTTTTAATTATTTAATACAAACAGTACCGATGTGTCGACGCATTTCGGAATTTTTATTTCTTTTGTATGTAATATACAATTTATTATGTTTATATTGATGAAACATTCATTGCAATTCAATATATCAATTAAAATCAAAAATATTTGCTTTTTTT
>JASKGN010029587.1:0-16823 GCA_030556245.1 Falagria sp. GC000072 | reverse complement strand
CGACTCCCCGTCATACTTTTTTCTCATTTGCTATGGAAATCTTCATATCTACTCAGATAAATTCAATAACCAGATTGAATAATAAAAATATCAACTTATTTGGTACCAAGTAAATATTTTTATTCTAAAATAATTTTAAGGCAAGACTTGTCCATCATTTTCATGCAGTGACATCTTTAAGGATAATACCTATAGAAAAGTATAGAGTTTGCACTAAGAGCAAATGTTTTGTCCTGTCTGTCCAGACACCTGAAATAAGACCCAAGTGTGACAAGACTTCCTCCTTTTAAAAATCTTTTAGATGAATACAATGTAAGTAAACTCGTTGTGATAACATTTTGCTTTTTATACTTTTTTTTTGCTTACAAAGCTGTCGGTGACATTTTAACATGTTGAAATAGAATTTAGATTTTAAATTTTCTTTGAAATTTTGAAAAGCTCACAAATTTATATTAACAAATACATTCGTACAAAACGAGACTTAATAATGTATTTAATTTTGTACGTGTTGGAGAAGCTTTGCCCTAGAGGAAGATTACTCCAGTCATACGCCAAAAGCACTGGAGGTAAAGGGAGGAGTAGAAACAAGAATGGTGATAATACACTAGCTAGCGAAAGACACTCCCTATCTCCACCAGGGTTTCGCATTTTCGTTCTTGTGCTTGGAAAGCTACGTAACAAAATATGTGTACACTTCCTTGAGTGTAAACAAATTAAGGCCTAAATCAGTGTTTGTTTATACCACTCCTCAGTCTTCCTCATACTCTGGGTTTCATGGCTGGAATTGTAATTAAAATACTAATTACCTCTGCGCAACTGGGTCCCATTTCTATTCCTTGGAAAATCCTCCACCCTTAAAACTTTTATACAAATATATTGGTGATAAGTAGAAATTTATTTTTATTCTTAATAAAAGAATATAACATTTCCACCAAGATATAAAGTTATTCCAAAAAGACTCAACTATCAAGGTTTCGCATCGTTTCATGCACCTTTTCTCTCTAACGTCAACTTTCAGCATTCAACCCGGCGGCCGGAAACATCCCTTCGCTATCTGCATAGCCCGCATTGAACGCCCTCATAGCGATATGTTTATTTAAGCGTGCGAAATGAACTCCCGCGGTTTATGCACATTTCCCTACAACCCAAAGGCATCATGACGTCATGTACGCAGAAGTCTTCATGGCGGTTAGCAAGCAACATCTACGATCGACATTTGACGACATCTTACACTTGCAGACGATGATGATCTTGGTTAACGTCATCGCCATTTCATTCGTGAATCTGCATGCGCTAGTGCGTTTTGAGGCTTTTTCCGCCTACGCCGAAGGGGAGGCAAAATGGAAAATGGGCATTTATGGCGGGCATTTTTCTGGCCGTATATTTTTATTGGCGAATATTTGTACGTTTCATTTGACGCGAAAACGTCATGCATGATTTACATTATATGACATCAGCAAATGTTATGCAATGGTTTTTGGCGGAAGAAGGTGGATACCGGAAAAGAGGAAAACGAAGCTCGGTAAGCGTAGTAAATTATTCTTGCGTTTTGTGTGGAAGTAGATGCATTCTTTATGGCGATAGTAAATTTTTATTGCCATTCTTTTCTGCGCTCTTGCGTTTTAGTCGCTGATTTTGCTTCTGCCTAAGTACTCTTCATCTAACTTGCCTGGTTGGCTACTTTGCCAGACTATAATTTCCGATAATGCGCTTCAACTATTTAACAACTTTATTATGTATTAAAATAGAGAGTCAAATTAAAAATATTCGTGGAATTGTTGTAATATTTCTGATGAAAAACTAAGAGAAATTCGCATACAATTTGATGGCGTTCGTTTTAGTATCGCTTTACATGCTAATACAAAACGTTTGGGGTTATAGCCATTTTTGATATCTTTAACTACTGTTGGTCCTTTCCCTAAGCAAAGAATTCAAACAACGTCGCTACATACCCATAATAAAGCCGTTAGAAATAAATATCAAAAAAGCTACCCTTAATGGAATCACCCCATTTTCAGCCAAGGATATTATCCCAAACATTCGAAACATCCCAATTGCCTACGATAGAGACCAACCACAAATACGGATTTACTTCATCCTTAAACCCTACATGGCTTACATATAGTTAAAATTGTTGTCCTTCCAATGGCAATTTGCTTCAATTTATGAAGTTTAGACCTTTTTCCATTTTACCAAAATTTTAATTCCTTTAATAAATTACCAATATTTTGGTTTAGGTTATTAGAAGAATTACTTAGGAGGAAGTTGCAGTTATGAGTAAACGGAAACGGAAGAGAAATGAAGCGCGACGCGCCCACTGTTAAGCTACGGATACCATTCTAGAATATAAGCAGAACTACTATGCTGGATGTGGATCCATAGTGGAATGCCATCTCGCCTTTGGACAATGGTAGAGGCGGCAGCATTGCGAGTGGCAAACTATTCGAAACCTTGGCGAATCTCTGTGGTTTTATGTGCTGCCATAAAAATTATCAATCTCACTGAAACAGTGGCGAGAAGCTCTATCGGAAGCATAAAATGGTTGTGGTTTTATCTGCCTATCCACACGCTCAATGCTCTCAATGTTCCTCAGTTGCTGACAATACATACATGTCACCCCAAAAAAGGGAACCGACTAAATCTAAACTGAATTCTTTAAAAAAACTAGCTTAAATAAAAAACTCTAATTTTGAATACAAAAAATCTGGAATCTAAGGTTTTGGCATAGCATTTTAATCCCTATCCATTTATAAGATTGGTGTGACGAAATAACTGCTGTAGAATAAATAACACACATAACAAGGATAGAAAACTAGAAGTAACATTCCCCATGAATAATACACCAGGCAACTAACGAAAATCTGAGTCTGTTAAACCATTGTATATATGCAAGATGCGCGCATTGCTTCTAGTGTTCGGTTCCCTGTGGTATAAGGATTCTTGCAAATTAGACAATTCGGGTAAGTAGTTCGCGTTATGAATCACATTCCGCGTTCGCACCGTTTTCAACTTTCCTACATAAACCATGTAAACGCAACGTCTGTAGAAGACCAAGTCTTGAATATCTGCTTGGAAGCTAGAAGCTAGGAAGCTTTACAACCACCAACGTCGAGTGGCAGACTTCTCTAGGCAAGGGAAATGGAGAAGCCTTAAGTAGAAATCCAAAGGAGACGACGCATATGAACATACCGCAACTAAACTTCAAACAATAGCATAACATCCAAAAAACTCATTAGACTAATGACTGTGTCGGGGTTCTCTATATTAAATATCACCGAGAGCGTAGAGTAAACCTGAGGAATTGCTCGAGTAGTTCTAATAGTGGAACTTGTAACAGGGGACTTTATTGTTGACAAGCTTTAATATCGAGCAACTGGTAATGTTTCCTCAACAAATTATATAATCAAAGAGAAGCGGGCATGAGAGGATTTAAATACACAATATGAGAAATTTAGAGTATATAAAGAATTTCCCTTGGAATATTTTATACTTTTTTAGGAAACATCTCCGCCGCTGTCAAAAAATAAAATGACAGGGTGGATATGTCTCATATCCATTCGCCTTCGGCGAAAAGCAACATATACCCACATTATAGAAGCAAACTAACATATCTTTTTCCAGTGCATATCTTTTTGCCTGCGTTTTTCGTCGTCCTCATAGTCATCCTCGTTGTCGGGCAACGAGCAGGAGAGATTCAATTACGCCAGATGACAATAGCATCATCTCGGCAAGCAGCAGAGACGAGAAAGATGTTTCGCATTTGTGAACGAACGTGCAAGTTGCTAGAGCTTTGCCGATTCGAGAGATGACATCTTTTAAAGAGCAATCAGTTTGAATGCTAGCAAGCAGATCTTTTGTGCAACTGAACTGGCTGTTGGGTTACAATTTGAATGCTGCGGAATACGAAAGATGAGGAGTTTTTTCGCTGCGCGTTTCTCTCATTGCTTCAATGTGTCATTGAGTCCACAAACAGGAGGAAAAATCGACCATAACATTTCAAATATCCCCGACATCCATTTTTAAGAATGACATGTCTACGCTTCTACAGAATTTAGGGGAATTTAATTCTAGAGCCTATAAAGAAATGCGTAAGTTCTCCTTTAAAACTCTTTTTGTGCAGACGAGACCCCAAAATAACAAGAATTAGAGCAAACAATTTATTTCAGAAAATGATACCGCAGCATACTTTCAACTTCTCGGTTTTCAGTCAGTTAGTAGTTCTTTTAGAAGAGAGGACAAAACAGTCCCGGAAAGCAAACATGTCTGTATGGCTTGGCAATGGAGGAGAGACTCCGCCACGTCGTATTTATGCTGCGTTTATGAAAGGCGTTGAGGCGGCTACGTTGGCAGGCCTGAAATATTCATCTTCCGGTGCTACTCAATTTTGTAAGAAAACATCGCATGCAGCAGTTTCCAACTTTAACAATTTCCACGAAACTTTCTTGTATACATTATCTTGTCGGGGAACTGCTTCCCTTTTACTCTTTCTTAGTGCTGCTGAGGACCCATAACAAAGCAAACCGAAGTTACAGCAAAATTCACAGGGGATACTTTTTACAATTGAGTCAAATCTTTTATTTTTTTCAATCCAATTTTTTATCCCATGCTAATTTGATGTGTTTTTATTGAAATGGATGTGGAAAGGAATTTGGGTCTACCAGTACGCCCGATTCATAGAATGACACCCCAAAAAGATCTTCATATTTAATTAGAAGTGTTTTATTGTCTTATAGATAGTATAGATTCGTAAAGAAAATTTAGGCAGAATTTATGAATTGTGCTCATTGTGACATTACCCTAACAATAAATCACTTCTTCACTTATCTGAAAGAAATTTCCTTTTCTCCTTCGCTTTCCATTTCCTTGTGCTTTTGCATGCAAGATACTATGGTGGTACATATTTGCATCCAGTAGCAATTTTTCTTCTCGTTTTGCCTCGATTATTAAATTATGCATGCGGATACAAAGCGATTAGATGGGGCTTCTGAACATTTGAATTATGTCTTGTGCCTTTCCCCAGAGAAAACCAGAAATATTCAATGTATTTTGTCTTAATTTTTCTGATATAATTTTAATCTGTACTTAATATATCATAATCTATCCCTAAGCATCAAAATGCAAAAAGGGCGACAGACAAAACTAAGGATTTACATAAGATAGCAATTTATATAAAGAAAAGTGCTTTATTTCTATCAAATTTAAATTGCAAATGAAGTGCATTCTCGTAATTTGGTAAAACCCGACCTTGAAACTTAGAAAGACTAGAATCAATAATCCTTTGATAAAGGTCAAGGACATAAGCAAAACGACACAAAAGCAATTTAAAAATGACCAGTCATAAATCAAATGCTAGATTCTAAACAATAGTAATCAGTAAAACAGGGACGGCCAACAATAACAAAACACACGCAGTGAATTGCAGGCAACGCGACACATTTATTCCAGCAAATATATTGGCCTATATGTTATATAGAATAGGTAGGTAATCCGACGCTCGTCAGTCTGTTGCTGGTGCTGCTACTTTAGCCCTGGTAGTGATCCCAATGTTGGCTGGTTGGCGGGACGGGCCATTAGGGGTTGTATTGATGGCCCTGCGACCGCCCAATCGAATTACTCCCATTAGCTCACATAATTTAGGTGTCTAATTCAATTGCCTCGTTAAAGGAACACCATCTATCCTCAAAACTACATTATATACACTGCGCCATGCCATTGCTCGCGCCAAACGATCACACAGCCAGAATCCTTGCAGCCATCCGATCTAGTAATAGCGAAAAGCGTCGACGGCAGCTCGCGTAGATAACACTCCGACAATTTCGTATCCGTTTATTGGCAGATTACGCTACCGAGGAAACACTCCTCAGCAGATCTCCACACTTACCAAATGATGCCAGATGTTTTCGAAAGCTTTAGATGTAAAAAATAAAGAAAAAATAATGAAACCAATCAATTCCAAATTGGTAACAAAAGTCTGGAACATGTATGGATAAATAACTCTATTATCTATCATTCTAACCCTCTCTTCTTCTTATCATTAGGAATTGAAATTCAAAGAACACAAATTAATCAGTTACTTTTTACATCGAATATGCTGTCACAAAACACAAGAGTCTATGAATCGACGACGCGCCCGCGCATCACAATGGAGATGAATAAACGCGTTCTGCAACTTTAAACAGTTCGCATTCGTCTTGCCGCCTCCTTGGGTCGTACAAAAAGTTTGGCGTGTGCGTCAGGCGCGTCCATTCATCATGTGCGAGCGTCGGCGCCGCGTCCGGATTTTATTCAAATTGATCATTGAAAAACATAAAAGGTGCCGGGGGGTTTTGAGAAATGGATCTCTCATTTTACAAAAGAGCTGTGCAGAATACGACTTGTCGTCTTGTTCTCAATTTCGGCTTAGATGTATCTAAATCTTCTTTAGATTGAGATTCACTTCACAAAATGTCTATTATGACAAAAATTAAGCAAATAAAGAAATCAGAGGAGCCACTGGATTTCTGACTGATTGAATTAACGTTAACTAGAATGCTAGTAAAGAGGCCGTCAAGAATTGACAATGCAGACCCCCTAAGAGCAGACATACTGATGTGTCCGTCGAAAGGATTCAAATTGCAAAAAGGAAAGAAAATGGCAAGAAGTATTCAAGGCACGTCGTGCCTCGAGTAGTAAAAATCTCTGGTCATATTAGTGCGGCTGCGACTGACTGCAAACTTGCTCCTTCACTTTGTGCAGAGGAAAAACGAAATGGGGTAGGCTAAGGAAGTCGATGGTGCCAAGGAGGACGCTCGTTTGCTGCGCACAACAAGAAGCTCGACAGGTTCACGCGTTCACGTCACGTTCAGCGATGACGGATTGCGGAAAGCTTGTATTTGAATTTTTTCTGAGCACAAACACAATATACACATACATATACATCGGAATAGAACTGTAGGTGACTTTTTATTATGGAAGGAAAATTTATACTTGTAGGAATCATTTTTTAGGGTTCTGGGTAGTTCAAGATTTAAATATTGCAATTGGCTCTAGTTAAATAGTCTAAAATTAGTTGTAAATATTTAATTTAGATTTCTAGGGTGGTAATTGTTGATAATTTCAAGTGGTCTCAGGATTTTATATTTTAGACCAAAAATAGTCTGCTACTGAACCCTAAGTTAGTATTGCGCCGTAGAAATATCCAATGTATACATTATAGGGTGGCTTGGCAATTCCAACGACGCACGTATAACTCAATCACTCAATCACGATCGCATTTCTAAACTCACTGACTCAGATTTAGTGATGGGTGAAATGTCATGTGCCCTCCTTATCCCTTATTGATATCCAAAATATTAAGGAGTTTTTAATTACTGAGCTAACACATATCCAATAAAAGCTGAAAGAACCTAGACCCAATATTATCCATTTGCAACCCCCAAAAATAACCTCCCACTCCAACTTCTTCCCAGCTTTATTTTCATTTTTATTTTCCCTGCTGCTGATGATTTTCAACCAGGAAGGAAGCATGGCAGGCGTTTCGGCTGATGATGTCTTTCGGGATCAATCAAGATGTCAGCCACAAGATACGAATGTGCAGGTGGTTGTGCAACGGAAATCGATATCGAACGATGGTGCAAGACGAAGGGGGAAATGAGCAACGGCAGCAGTAGCGAGAGATGATATGGTATGGCATGACGGGAGATGACATGAAGCTTGCTATCGCCCTGTGCGTTCATGCACAACCACCGGTAGTGAGCAGGAGCAGGAGCAAGAGTATTCGATCGACATGGCTGCCGGCCTGACTGGCGCTGGCCGTGGGGATGATATGCTCCCCGCAGATCGACTGTAATTACAGCCTTTTGCATCAAATCCTGATGGATACACCATAGTGGCTCGCGCGCGCTCTATGACAGCATTTAATGGCGATCGTGTAGTGGCGGCAGACAGTATTTCGGCTACATCACAATGTCCATGCCATTATGTGGGCCTAGTAATAGGGTATCAGATCGCTATAATGCCAAACACCATCAAATATAATTGCGGCGCATTCATCTAGATCTGGATGCACAAATTAACATGGCACTGGCAGTTATGCTTTTTTTGTTTGTAGTTACAAGCCAAATGAATGAGCCAATCTGTGTCGAAACAGTGCTTCAGTTATAATTACACCTTCTACTATGACGTCGTGCTGACAAACTGGGAAATTCCACTTAAATATAACCAACAAACAACAAGCTACTACTACTTTGCAATACATGTAGGAATCGTACTATACTAGATGCTTAAATCTTTCATGGTGACGGTTTTCATAATGAGACCTTTTCGACTCGCGATGATCAGACCAACTCTCACACGCAATTTTCAAATGAAACGCGACACGTAGAAGCGTCAATCTAATTTAACGACGCATAAATTTCAAACTGATCGTAAGTGGCTGGTAGCAATGCGAAATTTGCATCAATACTTAAAATAGAAACATGTAAAGTGGAAGCAAGCCACTTGTTTTTGGACTAGAATTCTGTTTACTTTGTGGTTTGTTTTATTGTAAGTGAATTATGACACTTGCTGAAATAAGAAGATGATGCTATTGGGAATTTTCATTCTATATTTAAATTTATCTACTACGTAGTATAGATTTAATTTGGTACTAGAGCACAAATTGAAGGGTTCCATAATTTTTAATTTAGAAATTAAAATTTGATAATTACAGAAGAAGAACAAACAAATTACAGAAAGAAACAAAGTTTCAATAAAGAATTTGAATAAGATTTTTGTTTGGAAAGAAATAATGCAGATATATTTAGATGGCATTCGCGGTATTCATAGACAGGTAACCTCCTTTGCCTCCCCTACAGCAAAATTTTGCTGTATAGACCAACAGCATCGCATCATTAATAATGAAATATGCACGCCAAGCTTTCTCATCCAGCACGTATACCCCGAAAAAGCGAATGTAGGTAGAACAAACAGCAAAAGAGCCCGGAAAACAAGAATTAAACCAAAACCAAAATAGAGGCACAAACCCTTTTGTGTCCCTTTTATCTGGCCAACAAACGTATTTATTAAATAATTTATGAACAAACCTTACCTCTTCCATTTATATTACAAAACCACCTCCATCTACTCGACACATTCATGAGGAAAATCACCCGGCGCGGCGCATGTGACGTTTGTATAAAGAGTAATTACATAAGAACCTGTCCAAGTCCTCGTCCACTTTTCTAACCGTTCCGTCAAGGGTACTGTTTACTGCATACAACTCTACATAGCTATTACACATATCTACCCATATCATATTTTCCAGGAATAAATGCAGTCAGTCAGTCACTATAGAACGCGCACGCACAATTAAAATAAATTATTCCGCCGCATGTCATTTGCCATGTTGTGCATCACGAATGGCCGCGCATTCGCCAATTAAACAAGCGAGAAATAAAACGCGAGTGAAAAATGTAGAGAAAACGGGGCACAGCAAGTGCAATGCACTCGCTTGGCTAATTTGATAGCAAAACGCAATTAATTAACTCACCAGTTGGATGCAAACCTAGCCAAAGTTGCATCGAGCATATTATTCAGTAGCCAAGTGATAGAGTATCATTTTACGTGCAGTTTAGAGTTGTTTGTTGACTCACCTGAAACAAAAACAGAAAATGAATGAGTTAAGAAGCAAATCGAGCATTGAATTAGTCATGACATATGTTTGTGCTAATGTAATCAACACTCCAATTAAATACTAGAGGAATACATTACAGCAGTAAATCTTTGTCCTTTAAATATATAGAGTATTGGATCGCAAGCAACTATTCTGCAATTGGAGCAAATCTTCGATGGCTAATGTTGATCGGGCGATATTAGGCCATTAATCTAAAATGGAAATCGCCAAAGGCTCATTCAACCCTCTTTTAGCCATGCCTTCCACTCTTTTACTTATCCACCGCGACGCAGTAGCATTGCCGCAGTGTCTTAAATAAAACAAAATTAAAATGTCATTGTGTGACATTGAAAGGGCTTAATTGGAATTGCTAGCGGGCGAACGAACACAGCGAAACACACTGAACAGCAATGTCAATATCCGGACCACTATGTCTAATTGATCGCGCTCTAGCTGGCACATATACAACCGAATCCCCTCTCGTAACCTTCTACTTCCTTCGTTTTCGATCCAACAGAGAATACGCTTACAAGTGAAGCAACCCCCTTGTGCTTGTTCGCTTTCTCCGCACTTTCACTACCCGCGTACGAAATGTAGAGTACTGCGTAGTTTCCAAGGGAGGAGAGAGAGTGGTGTGCTCTTGTGCTTTGATAACGCACGCAGGGGAAAACGAGTATTAAGTACCGAGCAACCAAGGAGAGAGTTTCTAAGCAAGCTGGCTGACATCATGAGAGGAATGAGATATAGTTGAGTTGCTAGTGTTTGTAGTAGTAGTGTAGCACTCTCGCTCTCTGCTGCCTGCTGCCTACTACCCCTTATTAAGCCAGCTGATTACTCTTTGAAAACTTACATCGCGAACAAGCGGCTTTCCCTCACGCATGTGTTTGTGTGGTAAGCGGAGTGCGAAAGTAACCAGGCAAGGAGGAAACTACCGGAGAAGAGTTTCCAGGGAGGTAGGGTGTGAATGTCTTGGCAACTAGAGGCTACTAGCTTGTTGGATGTAGGGAATATTATTATTGCAACTACAGTTGGGAAAACTTCCCACTTAAATCATATTTAACACGCCGGTTGGCATCAAGGTTCTGGGTTTGTGGTGGGTGGTAAATTAAGGCAACTGTTTAAGATCCACATGGAAATATTCTAACTCATGTTTAGTTATACTCAGAGGTCTATGTATCATTGTTGATTGAGGAACTAGAAGATTAGGTCAGACAAGGAAATTTGTACAATCGAATTTCCTAACTTTCAGTTTGATAACCAAACAATTACAAATGTTACCATCAAATCCCCAAGTTCCCCCAATTTTTACAAACATAAAATGTCATAGCCTCAGGTTTTCCCTGGAAATATCCTTTTTTATTAATAAAGACATCTGCACACGTTGTAAAATCTAACGTGCCACAGCCTGTTCCTGAGATGATGACAATCGCAACACATGTAAGTACGTCCTTCCATTTTCCACCCTGCGCCGGGGGTGTTTTTGCCCATAGCGAAATGTGTACATCACATCACACATTTCTCCGCTCTCGTTTCCTGCCTCCTGCTGCTCACTGGAGTGAGCGGATATCAAAATATATGAAATATTTAATTTATAATTTCTCCCTCTTGGTGCTGTGAGGCTTTTGCCCCGGTTGTTCGTTATGCTGAGCTCCGCATAGCACCGCACCACACATACACCACATCAACGTCTGACGCAAGCACCGAATTTATCGCAGGCGTTCCGAAATGTGCCTATTTGGCTCTCTCAGGCCATGACGGGGTGTTGACGATGCAAAAATGAATGCGGATGTTATTCCCCATATGTATATCTTGTGTATACTAGGATATACAGAGTATGTGTCTACATACAGAGAACCGAAAACGAAAACGAAACGTTAACGTCATTTTAAAGTAATTGTTTACGCTGCTACAGTTGTTACTGCTACTGATCATGTTCCTAAACCAGCACGGGAGAAATCCAGGAGTAGGGAACGAAAATAAAATGATGTTTGGATGTGCAAGGGGTGAACGTATGTGAAACGACGAAAACGAGTAATTTCGTCCTCATTTTAGACACCATTCGCAACTCGTATACGTATTTATTTCCGGTCGTCGAGCGGACACGTGGAACCACCAGCAGGCAATCTTTATCACCCAAAGGTAGGCAATTGCCACACGTGTAACTTCAATTTGGGGAAACAAATGTCTATTATCAAGAGCCAATGTGAAAAAGGGGAGTTCTGTTCTAGAATTATTAATAGGAAACGAATACAACCATAAATGTAGCCAAATTGAAGTTAGAGTTTTATTAACAAGAAACAAATGACAAATTCAGACACACGAGGAACCCTTAGAAACAAGACCTTTCCTACTCCTCACAAAGTGTCCAATAATCTTCAATTTGCCTAGCGCACTTTCTAACTCATTGCTCGTTGCAGTATGAGAAAATCTTATACATTAATATAACTGTCGAGTAAAGAGCAAAACCTAAATCCCCTAAACTAGCACAAACCCTCCAGGTTGCAAGGAGAGATCAATAGACTGCGCTAATATTGTTCTACGAAGCAATAGAAGTGTAGCCTCAATAGCAAGATGCGTCTACTTGAGACACGAGGGTGGTAAGACATGCGGGTGCACGAATGTCAGTAAAGTTTGGCCTCTTCTCATTAATAATGCCGCTTGCAGAGGGATTAGCAGTCTAGTGCTGCATAGCATACTAGCAAAACGCACTCTGGCACCGTAAATCAATAGACAGCCACGTTTAACATGCACCAGGATCATCACAATGTGCTTGACGTAAGGTACTTAGATATTTAGGATTTTGGCTTCGGTCGAATTTGATGTGGGATAATGCATCCTTAGGAGGAGCCGGAATTTGCAAGTCTCTAATAAGTCAGCTAAGGCGGTCTAAGACGTATTAACGAGACAATGAATTAACAAGATCTAAATTACTACTATGGTCTTCTATTGTTTGCTAGATTGGATTTGCTTTCATACACGAGGAAGGCTTCTAATTTAAAACGAGATTAAGGACCAACCTATAAAGACAAAACAATTGAGGGAAGTGAAATTTTGCAGTTTTTCTTTTTTACTTAATTAGAAATAATATTCAGCTTTTTTATCGTGGCAAATAAAGTGAAAAAATACAAAACATACTTGAGCAATATACACACAAGTTATACGCATGGGATACACTTGTTATATCCCATCGGCTCGTTCAAACGCAATCAATCATCCTTTGCAGCTACTAGCCGCCCCCACACATATTCAATACTGTAAAATACAGAATGGAGGTTTGCCTGCTGACTTTATTCATACCCTATCCTTATTTTGAGATAATACACTCAATGAACTCTACTTAACTTACCTTAGAGACCTTAAATCAACAACGTGACTATTTCACTTTTTTTGAAGATTTTCCAATTCATCAATAATTATTTTTAAAAAAATCAAAAAGTCAACCAATGAAAAACCTCCAAGCAATTCATACATAAGTGAAAGATGAAATGTGAAGTGAACGAGCAATGTCGCTATTTGAACATCAAATTTCAAAACCCTTTCGCTTTAATTTGCACACGCACATGTTTACGCGCCAGGCGGCTTAAACTAAATTAAACTGAAATTAGTCGAGACGACATTGACAAATCACCGTCGCATGACGCGCGTATGCAATATTAATATTGCTATTTACCCGTCTCGTAGCAAGTGGCGAATGTGTTTGTATCATGCGTATACATACAAGGGAATCCTCTCTTCTCGCAATCCATTGCGAATTATTAGGGTAGATTGTTTCCCTAATATGAACAAATGTATGCAATCTAAATAATGCTCAAAGAGACTTAAATTGTAATTTGTAATTTTTTTTGCTTGGTTTCCAAAACAAAAAATAAAGAATTTTTAATTTTATGAGAATTCAATAAGAGAACTAACTTTAGTTGAACTAATTCGAAGGCAATAAATGCAAACTAATTTAAGACTAATTGTGCACACTGCACTTGTTGTTTTGGCAATTTGGAAAGTCCTACTTTGGGAAACTTAAGTTGTTAAATCCACGATGGGTAATTATGTTCAGATTTCCTAAAGTAAGGAACTGCTCGATTGTACTTAGTATATATTTATTTGCAGAGTTATAAACTTAAAGCTTTATTTTATAAAGAGTTAAGCACATTTTCCTGTTTTATTTATGCAAATATCTTGTGGGGTTACGACTTCAAAGACCCACTAAGATTTAGAGATTGTCTCATGTATTGATTATAATATAAGCCGAAACTAATGGTTCATAATTACACGTGTATATACGCTTTAGTAATTAGCGAATGAATAATTGCAACTGCCAGTTGGCATTGTAAGCGGGCTGCTTCTGTATTACGACCGAGCGCGAGATATTCAAGACACGCATAAATTAGACCCGCATCTATTCAGCCACTTTACCATTACTGCAAACTTCGAAGAGAGCAGCAGCAAGTCTCCCTAACTCTACCATGTTCTTCTATACTTTCTAAAATGTGCAATATTTCTTTACCCCATTGATAGGGTAAGGTTAGGTTGGGTTAGGTTATGTTAAGTTAGGATAGGTTACGGTAGATTGATAGGGTTACACCTGCAACATTATAAATTTATGGAAAAATAATGTAAAACTAGGTAAATTCTGTAAATTGAAAATTTGATAGAATTATGCAATTAGAAATGTCCTCCTGGATTTGGCAACAATTGAGGTGTGCCAGCTACGCCAATCACTCAGCACGTACATTGCATGGAGCACATCTCAAAATACAACTTGTTCCAAAATAATTTTTACATCAAAAAATTTTCAACTCAATTGATAATTAATCAAAAGTTAATTAAGAAATTGCGGCTTGTTAGACCATGCATCATTTCACTCCGAAAGAAAAAAAAAATCGTTAAAACAAACAAAGAAGAACTCGAACTCTTAATAAGAATTAATGATACGAAAGCAAATGCTTAATCTGGGTAGCAATCTCGAATTTTCCATGTGCATAATATTCGCCAAACAAGAAATCCCCAAGTCATAGGGAGCGCTAAACAAACAATTCTTAGCGTTCCAGTGCAGTTCGCAATCTGCAATAAATTTGAATAGCAGGAAATAAGAAAAGTAAGATAAAAACGAGAGAAGCAAACACTTCTTCTGGAAAACGCGACCAACGTCTTGATAGTGATAAACGAGCGCGATAGTAGTTTAGCATAATAAAATTTTATTTTGTGTCTGGTGCGCGTCGTCGGTGAACGTTGACAAAAAGCTTTCATTTTGCGTATGCAATTCATTAAAAGGCACGGTATACATAGGATTCGCTCGGAGTAAGAAAGACTTTTGTGAGTGGAGAAAAGTTTGTTTTTCGATTTGTACTCGAACCAGCTGGGCTAGGGAAAATCCGCATCGAGACGTTGGGAAATGCTGCACGTATGCATACATGAATAAAACACAAAAAGTTCTATGCAGTTAAGTATGTGTATTTGTATAATGGGGATGTGTAGGTAAGAGATTGTATTTATAAGGGAAAGCTTCCTTTTAGTTAGACGATGTTAGAACGTACATAACGGGGTTTTCCAGAAAGTGTTCGCATGACATCACAGCCGCCATTAATTACTGTCCCTCAGTGGCGTACGTCAGTTTCCGCGTTCACGCCCGCTAACTTGATTTATTGCATTGCACCCAGAATATAGCTTTGAGATGCCCAATATACAAAGTGGTTTCATATCTTCAAATAATTTTTTTTTGCAAAACTTCAAAACTTTTTAATTTTGAAACAATGAAATCTTTGGACAAGGAAAACTCAATTTGCCATTTGTAAAAATTTCTACATCTTTAATAACAAAAATGTCACAAATCCATATATCAACTAATTCCCTAGATTCGCTCTAGTAACCACTCAATCCGTAATCAGTCAAACGTAATTCGTTCCGTATTATTCCCCGCGTAATTTTGGGGTCCATCATTAATCTTGGTTTATTACACGTACTATGCTAGCCAACTGACGGCCAGATCAAAGTAACTCACACATATGCACATCTAGAAAGAGCGAAAGCACTAAACATCCTTAAGAGACTACGCATCCTTGCAAGACTGTGGAAAAAGACGCTGCTAGTGTCTCGAGGGAATGATAGCTTCTCAAACTAGATTAAAGGATGCCAAGTGCGCATTTCTCCATCGACAACTTGCTGCCTGGCATCTCTTGTGTTTTACTCGTTGGGCTGCCCATCAAACTAGTTCTCTGTCACTATCAATATTTGCTAATGGCTACAGCATCAGCTTTTTTATCGAATAAGTTTAAAACTCACTTATATCATTAAAGATTGAAGCTAGTTAACTAGAAGAAAATTGATGGGAACGATGTCTGCAAGTTGTCATCTATCAAATTTAATTTTTCATTGGAGAAAATAATTACAATTTATTTTTCCTTAAGATATTATTATTTTTTGGAGCTGGAAAAATAGGAGGGATAAATTCCTAAATTGCCTCAGAGTATCAAAACCCATTTCCATTCCATTCAAGATAGTTAACAGTTTATCTTGTGCACATTAATGTCCAAGCCACTCATATTTTGAGTCCCTCAGAATTACTTTCAGTGTTTTCCTATACGTCGCAAGTGCGATATGAAATGATGAAGTAAGCACGAGGAGTGATCCAAAACGCAGAGAAACGTTGCTACTAGTAGTAGCAAGTAGGTGGAACGGTCTCGGTTGGCCCCGGGAGGGCCTGTTCACAACGAGCACACGCAGATCGTTCCTCGGGGAGTTCGCGATATTGGCATCTCTCGGAAACGATGTCGTCGCCAAATATACGGCCTCCCGGGGTGCAAACTGTCATCGTAAATTCAATTAGCGGCTCTCTTCCGCGCATCTCCGCCGCACTTGTCTTTCCGGACAACGCCAACGTTGGCAACCAGTCGATAAATATACGAGTACAACACCATACAGGATATAACCCACTACTACAAAAACATGTACCACTACTACTGGTTTGTTCATTCACCTTAAAATAGAGGCTACAGTATATACGCAAAGAAGCGAAGAAAGGTTAAGATAGCTTGACACAAAAACAGGATGCAAAGAAGGAATGGAGTTCAATAGCGCGACACGCAAATCCCTAAAGCTGCTTTTTTCGAACCTCACGTGTTCGCGTTTCCCACTTTCATTTGTAAAATCGATTACGCGCGTGCACCAAGGCGCATAATACAAAATCGATATTTGCGGA